>JAZBGX010001847.1:0-15876 GCA_037414775.1 Zonitis immaculata
AATTACCATTCATTATCCAACAAAAATATTAAAAATTTTAAACTATTTTAGATAATAAACTAATTATAAAAAAAATAATAACAATAAATATTTCCGTTTTAACTGATAATTAGTTATCAACTGAATTTTGCATAAGACTTTTTTTTTTTTTTAAATACATAAATTATTAAAAATATTAAATAAATAATGGATATAATAGAAACTTACTTTGTATTTTAATTATTTTGGAAAAAATTCAAATAATTCTTCTAATTAACTAACAACCACAATTATCACCACTATACAACACCACTATATATATATATATATATATTCAAATTTCAATCATTATGATTATCACATTATCGCCAATTTCCGGTCACGTGGTCAATAATAATAGTGGTGATGAAATGTACTCAACTTCTATATATAATACTTGTGCTTAATTAAAACAGTTGGGACATTTTTTGTTTTGTTTTTTTAAATATGTTTTTATAATATAGTAAAGGTGTCGGAAATAATGAGCAGGTGTGTGCTAATGATATTTGAACTGTTATGTGTAAAATGTTAGGTGTTTACTGTTGATAAACCAGCACGGTTACTGTTGTCTACCAGACGATGCTAGGTTACTATAAATGGGACGGTATTTGATAGTGGAACAGCCCATATGGGTTGGGCGGAGTTCAATCATGCCCCATTCATTAATTATCACTCTTGTTCTTCTATTTTTCATTTTCTATTGTTGGAAAACATGAATTTTATGATTTAATTGCAATTAATTTCGACGTTTATACGACAACGAATTGGAAATCCTGCTGCAACAATAATCAAAAACTTATTTTACTGTACTTATCGTTTATCTATATTGCTATTATTTTATTAGTGATTTCATTACGATAAATCAATTAAAATGATTGCATTTTCCCCATTAAAATTTGAATGTTATTATTCAAGATGAAGATAATTGATTTTAAATTTTTCAACAAAATAAAACATTTATTTACGAATTAGTTACGCAATGGAATAAATCAGATTTAAATGGTTTAAAAGCAATAACAACAGGAAAAAAAATTGGAATTTAATGAAACCAGCCGTGTATCAACAACTTAATTAATAAAATTTACGTTAATTTCATGTAAATGAATTTCCGCCGCCTTAGCAACAACAATAACAAAAACAATATTAAACCTTAAGGGTAATAGAAAAAAACAAACAACCACAAATAAAATAAATCAAATAGGGTAAAATTATTGTTGTATTTAATCAAGACAATAAATTGAATTGTAAAATACAACCACGCCCACCAATTCCAGATTCCGACCAATCATTGTACAGCTATACCCCACTTGAACGATCGACAAAATGGCGACAATTACAACAAATTCTACAATTCGTACATACTATCTATTATAGAACATTATAAAAAAAATATGATAGGATAATCATGATTGAAATCAAAACTAATCGATGTTCAAATATCGTTTATTTTTTAATAATTATCAGAAAGACAAAAAAAAAATTAATGCCATTTTACATTTTTTTTGTTTTGTTGGGGAAAGTGGGTGGGTGGGAGAAAAATAGCAACAATTTTTTTCCATTCGAAAAAAAAGAAATAAATTGTAAATGCATTAAATTAAATTTTATATAATTATATATGATTATTATAAATATAATAATAATAAACACCTTCGGTAACAATTGGGTGTTTTTGTTTTTAATAAGTTAAAAACGGAGCATTTTGCCATCCCTTAGGTTTTTTTGTTTTTATTTATAATTATTGTTGTTCTTTAATATTTTGGATTTTTATAAATTTTTTTGTCACAAATTCACAACAACACTACCCTGGTTAAATATATAGAATTATATCTACCATATGGTAGAATTATCCAAAGGTTGTGATAAAACACATGGTTGCAGTCACAGCTCCTTTGATTTTTGTTTTGTTTAATATTTTGTTTGTAATTCAATAAATCCATCACTTATTACAATGGAAATATTCGTTTTGTTTCAAATACATTTAATATTATCATTTTAAACTCTATAAGAATATTATAGAAAATGTACATTTGAGAGGACATGGACGGAACTCCACATACACCGCACCTCACCGTGTCAGCCTTCGAAGGATGTTATTGCGCTGAGGTGCGGTGAACGGAGGGCTATAAGACTCCGCCCATACTCTCTCAAATGTGAATCTACTATACAACATTCTGTTAGAATAGGCACCAAATTCTCTAACCATTATCACAGAGGATAGTGAATTATAATAATAACTATTTTTTTTTCCACAATCAATAATAAATTATTTCAAACAATGACGGTGATATAAAAAAAAAAAAAACTGAAGATCGACGGAGGCACAAAAAATGTGCCCACTCTAACATTTATTCCCTTATAATTATTTACGTTCCTTCATTTTGTTTCGATTTCTGAATAAGTCGCTAAGATTTATTCACAGTTTAAATGCGACTGCACTTTTTTAACAAATAGAAATTACATTATTTTTATTATTAATATTCATTAGCATTATTATTATTATTATTATTATTAAATATGACCAATCATATAGAACTACTTATTATCATCATCGTTAAGATTGGTAAATATCACAGTCGTATACACAAGAATACTCTCTTAGCGCCCGAAACAGCTGTAACTGCAACGCTACTTGAGCCGTCCGTCCCTCTGTTCACATTACGCTCGTTCACTTCATTGTTACTTATTTAACATTAACAAATATCTTGTCGCACAGTGTTAGTGAGACTAGAAAATTCTACTTAAATAAAATAAAGTGAATAAATTACATTACATTAAAAAAAAAAAACTACACACGCGCGCACACACATACACACATTTGGCTCAATGAATACTAAAAGGTCGCAGTTCCAATCACATGCTATCATCAAATCATGGGATAGCAAAATATTATTATTAAATAACAATAATTAGAAAATAAATGATAGTAGATATAAACACGCAATTAAATTTTAGAAGAAGAAAATTAGTGCACTATAATTGAAAACATACTAATTTCGTTTTATGTTGTTTTAAATCGTAACTATATTCGGTATCTCTAAAATTTATCTATATATTTGTTTTTTTCTCGTTTTTTTTCTTTTGTTTTATGTTTTAATAATTAATTATGTATTATATGTGAGTGAAAATTAACGATAATTCAAATCCAGGCGTATACTATCAGATAAATTAATTTATAATAATCATAATAATATTAATGGTAATAATCGAAAATAAAATGAGGAAAAATGTTTCAAATGTAATGCCCTGAATTTTACATTGATTACATAATTAGTATTTATTATTATGCCTGGATGTCTATAAATAACAAGGGCTAAAATTACTCCTCTTTTTTTCTTTTAAATATATATTATTATTATTATTAACTAAAATTTTATTTTAATTATCCCACCAATCATCACGACTATTATTAGTATTTGAATTAGAGTTGTAATTTCCACCGAAATTTCCACCACGATCTATATTACCATAACCACCTCCATTTCCATAACCATTATTACCATATCCCGCATTTGAACCAGATCTGTGATTTCGTGACATACCACCACCACCACCACCACCACCTCCGCCAGATTGTTGTCGATAATCACGACCACCAAAACTACTACCATTTCCACCACTACCGCCACCACCACCACCACCTCCGCCGCCGCCGCCACCATATCGACCTTTACCACCACGTCTACCAGTACTTGGCATACGTCCATCAGCGGCAACACTCTCCAACCAACTTGGATATTCTTGTTTAGCTTCAATTAATAAATCTAACATACCACTAGCTAGATTACGATTGCGATCATTGAAAAATGACGTTGCTAAACCTAAATTGCCCATACGTCCTGTACGACCAATACGATGTACATACTCATCAATATCGGATGGCAAATCAAAATTGATAACATGTTTTACATGTGGTATATCAAGACCACGTGCCGCTACAGCTGTAGCAACTAAAATTGGTGTATTTCCTGAACGGAATTGACGTAATGCATCTTCACGTTCACGTTGACTACGATCACCGTGTATTGATGTTACTGGATAACCTTCAACATGAAGAAATTCTTCTAATGAATCAGCACCTTTTTTCGTTTCAACAAATACTAATGTAAGACTTTCAGCTGATGGTTGATTCAAATGAGCAGCACTCAATATATCTAATAAAAATGAACGTTTATCATGCTCTTCTACCCATACAACCTAAAAATAAATAAAAACAATCCAATTACTACTACTGATTTGACAATTAGATATTTGCCATTATACTTTTTGTGTAATATTTTCAGATGTAGATCCAACACGACCAACAGCCAAAAAAATATAATTATCCAAAAAGTCACGTGCCAACATTTGTATTGGGGATGGAAATGTTGCTGAAAACATCAATGTTTGACGTTCACCAGTTTTAGGCATTGATTCTTTTTCAACAATACGTCGTATCTGTAATTCAAAACCCATATCTAACATACGATCAGCTTCATCTAATACCAAATAACGACAATAATCTAAACCGATACGTCCACGATCGATCATATCTAATAAACGACCTGGTGTAGCAACTAATAAATGACAACCACGGTCCAAATCACGGATTTGGTCACCAATATGAGCACCACCATAACTACAAAAAACATAAACTATAAGTACTAAAGTCGCACTATATATAATGACAAAAAAAAAAAACAAAAACTAACACAACACATGGGCGTACTCTTGATCTATAAGCAAACTTTTTACTTTCATCATAAATTTGTGTAGCCAATTCACGTGTTGGTGCCAATACTAAACCCAATGGGTATTGTTTGCGACGACTACGACCATGGTTGAGAATTGCTGGTGGTCCATTTTCATACATCTGATTCAATATGGGTACTAAAAATGCGGCAGTCTTGCCTGAACCTGTTTGAGCGCAAGCCATCACATCACGCTTGCCAACGATTATCGGAATCGCATATTTTTGTACTGGAGTTGGTGTATCATAACGTGCTAAATTTATATTATTTCGAATTATTTCAGTCAACTGTACTTCCTCAAACTGTAAAGCAAATTCAATTATAAATAATTCTTATTATTAGAAAATTCAATAATTTGCTCACAGATGTAATGTGACGCGGGACTTTGTCACCGGTTGCTTCAACAGGTATATCTTCATATTTACTAAAATTAATTCCTGTATTGCCACTGCCAAATAATTGTAATTCAACTCTTTCGTCTTTTGGCAATGGTACAGTCCAATCATTTTCATTACGACGTTCTCTATTATCATTCCATCTACTATTGTTTCCACCACTCTCACTCCAACGTCCTCCTCCTCCTCCGCCGCCGCCACCACCTCCTCCTGTAGTTTCACGTTTCTCTGGTTCTTGCCAACGGTCATTACGGGGCAAGTCGCGATCCCTTTCCTGGAAACGATTGTTGTTACTATTACCGCCATCTCGACCACTGCTGTTTCCAGCACTTCGGCCCCAATCATCCCGTTCGGAAGCATCACCATTCTGATAATTGTCACGACGATTTCTTTATTCAAAAAAAATAATAAAACAATTTTCAGAAAACAATTGCATATATATTTAAATAAAACTTACCTTGTATTAAAATTGGAGAAATCACCGCTGCGATTATCGCGACTATCACGATTATCACGGTTACCTCCTCCACCACCACCACCACGGTTATAATTATTACGACCACTTCCACGAGATTCACCTCTATCTCGATCTCTATCGTAATTGTTATCTGATAATGGAGTTTGTTGTTGTTGTTGTTTGTTGCGCAAGTGCGGGGGCACGTAACGGCCGCTAGTTCCGCGACTCTGCAAGTCCAGACCAGCAAACTGTTAACAATTCAAAGATAAATAAATGAATAAATTAGAATAAACAAAATTTAAAAATATTATTGATAAATAAATAAGCCTTGTATTTATGCAACCAAATATACATTATAGCTGTGTTTAGAAATTCAGCGTAACCTACATTTTATCAACATCCATTTATATAATCTTTGGAATAAATATATATATTTTTTTTTTTGATTCAAAATAAATGAAAAATTGATGATATAAACCGATTTATCAGACATCAGTATTTGGATCGTTGATTAACCAAAACTACGGATAGTTGAATGATTTTTTTATAATTTTAAATAAACTACGAAAACTTGTGTAGGAAGATAGTTTATCTATGTTGTATAAAGTATTATTAAAAATTAAAATATCTGTGAAATGATCCTATAGTAGCATTGTTGTCGATCAATAGTAGTGGAAGTCGATCTATTTTTCTCTCTCTCTAGCACACAGACTATACAACATAACGACCTCCATTGTCAAAGGCTTCCGGGTCATCCCGAAACGTGGTATTAAAATATGGGTTAATACAAACAATCTATTTACTAACAATTGCGATAAATCTGATTTAGATATGAAAATTGAATATAAATCTATACCTGCTGCTCTAGACCTGATCCATTTTGATTGGGTGCATTACTCATATTACTACAAATCGAGACTGGATGTTTTTTTTTTCCTTTTTCCAAGTTCTTTTATTGTGCTTCAAAATTGAATAAAATCTTTCAATTATATCAAAATACACAATAAACAATCAGAATTAAACACACAACACAATAAATTGATCACTAAGTTATTGGGATAATTCTAAAAAATTGAAAAGCGTTCTTCAATAAATTTAACCACCACACAATAGAAGCTCTCATTCACGACTTTGCAATATGCCAAAAAAAAAAACTACACGCATGCGCAATCTATACAGAAATGATGTGGTTACTGAAATAACCTTAAAACTGTATATATTTTCCCCCCGCTTCGTTTTATTATTTTCTTAATTAAGAGCAATTGAAGAAAAGTTGGGAAATTCGTAAAATTGTCACTTTATTAAATTTATTTCTATCCAGTTTGTTTTTCCTTTGCCGTAATAAGACACGATATTTTCACAAGATTTTAATATGACATTTCGCCAAAAATGTCAAAACATTTCAGATCATTTGATTGGTTGTTGATAGATAGAGGAAAAAAGAAAGAGAATTTTCGACAGAAAATTACAATTTTTTTAATAAAGCGGGAATTTTAAAACAAATATTTTTTTAATTATTCGTCTATATCACTATCTTCCAATTGTGGAATAAACGTATAGTTGTCTTTATCTGATAATTTGAATCCACTAAATAATTCATCTAGATTTATAATCGAAAAAGCACAATGATTTAAACGTTTCTCAACTGTTTCTTTTAAGTCGTTGTAAAACTTATCAATTTGTTGGTCCAATAACGGTTCTATTAAAAATAAAATATTGTAATTTTTCTCATAATTTTCGATTAAAATACTTACTTTTTGTTAATTTATTCAAATCGAAGATATATTGGAAATATGATAGTTGACTATATAAATTAGCTTCTGTATATTTTTTCAACATAACCGCATTTTCACATAATGTACATAATGGAAATCGACCCATAAATATCAATGGTAATTGTGTTGTTTCATTTGTACACATCGGATCTTCACAATACATTTCATATAAATAATATCGATCGATATATGAATTAATTGTAATAATCAATTGATTTTGTATGTTTGTTGGATAATCGATTGGACGTATTTTACAATTTAAATTTGAACATTTCTCAAATGGTATATGATGGGAATTATCTAATGGACCATCAATAATGTTGATCGTTTGACATTCTATACATTTAAAACTGAATTTATCGACATTACGAAATTTAATTTCAGGTCGTGTTATATTTATACCAATAACATTATTATCTTGTTGTTGTTGTTGTTGTTGTTGTCGTTTATTAGTTTTTATATCTAAACCTAAACAATCAGCAATTTGATCATCATCAATACCATCAATTGGTTCACATATTCTCGTTATAACCGGATAAATTTGTTGCGATAAATAATAATTAACATCAATTTTCAATTTAGTTTCGTTATTTTTCAATTCTTCCAAATGGTAAGCACGTTGTGTAGCTGAATTATTTGTACCATCATCGCAAATTATATAAGCAACAGTATCACCAGCACGTAAATGACCACCATAATCTTTATTATAACGTATAGCCACTTGTACATGTGGTAATTGATTTTTATCATTATATAATTCCGGATTTTTATTCAATTGTTTTCTTATCATTAATAATGTTAATGGTATCTTATTTATATATAAATCATTTTTTAATTGTTTTAAATATTGCAATATTATTGTTAGACGTTCATCGAATGTTGTTGTATCATTGAATATTTGTTTTAAAATAAATCGACCAGCTTCGGCAGCTAATTGCGACCAATCACGTCTAACAATATCTAAACCTTTAAATTCGATTATTTGTTTCAATTCGTTTTGCGGTGTTTTTACTAAACTAACAGCAGCGTATTTCTTTTTTTTCAATAATAATAAATATTTAAATACACCATCGATATCTAATTCGATTTGTTTATACAATTTATTGATTTCCTGTTTGATTTTATTACCAATTTTGAAGACTTGCTCATAATCGCTAATATTTGTTAATATCATCAAACTATCTGTATCGCCGTATAGAACGTTATAGTTCATTTTTTCGACAATATCGCGTGTATTTGTTAGAATTTCACGTCCTTTCAATGTCGTCAAAGCGGCTAGATTTTTCGCATAGAAACGTGAATTTGTAAAACCCAAACAACCATACATACTATTTGCTGTTAATTTCAATGCCATCTGCCTTATATTATATTGTTGTTTCAATTCCGCATTTATATCGTTCGAATTCATCAATTTCTTAACGTCACGACGACTTTCCACCAATTTACGTATTTCCGTTGGTAGAATACCTAATGGTTGATTACGATTCGGTAATACGCAATTATCATTGTTCGTATCAATCGGTATTGTTGTAAAACAAATATTATATTCTTGTATAATACTTGGATATAACGAATTGAAATCCATTAATAAAACTAATTTATCATAGAAACCGATTTTCGGATCCAAAACTAAACCACCCAAATAACTCGGTTTTTTCTTCGTTATTTCCGCATTTCTATTCTTATTTGTATAAATTTTATCCGGTACTATAAAATTTTTTTCATAGAAAGCATGCAATAGTAAGAATTCATTGCGTTCAGAACGTCCACCAAGTAGTGTCTTCGATAGAACATTACCGCAAATATTTGTTATTTGCATTGCTAACGGCATTATATTCAATTGATACATAATTTTTAAAATATATAAAGTATCTTGCATTGTTAATTGTATTAATTTGATAATATCATTGCCAGTTTGGAACATTCTCGGTATATCGTCCAATTCTAAATCGATACGTTGTTGTTGTTGTTGATTATCGTTAATTTTCAATATTTGTTCGCATAACGTATGTAAATCGTACGATCGACATTTGATTAATTCTTTCGTTGATATTTTTATATCGCACACTAAACGACCTAAAAACAATTCACGTTCCAATTTTTTCTGTACCAATTGTGTACGTCGCAAACGACTCAATTTACTAAAATTATGATACAATTCGTAATGACATAAACGTTCGCTTATTATATTCATTTGATAACCAAGTAGATCATGACCAACAATCAAATCACAATCGAATTTCGATAATTGTACAATGAAATAATTCAATAGAGCTTTCTCATTATCCAATTTTTGTACGGTTGTTCCTTTATAATTATTTAGAATTTTATGCAAATTCACCGGCAATATCTGTTGATTCGGACTTGTGAATACTGAAATAAATTATTTTTAATCAAACAAATTTCAATCGACAGAATTGCAACTTACCACAAAAATGTTTCTGAAATGGTACATTCGGTATTGGTTTATCAACATAATATTTCTGATTGATAACACAAGATAACATAACAATTTCATTTTTCAATGTTTTCGGATTAATACAACGACGTAAATTAATTGAAGCAACAATCAATGGTGGTGGTGGTGGTGGTGGTGATGTTGAGATTTTGCCATCACCCGAAGTTATATTGATATCATTCAATTTACAACAATCAATTTCAATTTGACACCAACTAATTGGATTGAGTGTTTTTGTAAAATTTGTTATATCCAACCAACAAGGTCCTTTAATTTTACGTTCTAATAATAGAATTTCTAAATATGACGATTCAGTACCGAAAATACGAGAAAATGTACGACCATTTGTTGTATTCGGTATTGCCGGATCGCGAGCCTAGAAATTATCGGTAATTATTTATTTTTCTAAATAATTTTATTGATTCTACCGAATATCGAACTTCTATATAATCGGATTCAGCTGGTATACCCACTTCAAAAGCGTATTTTCTATTAATCGGTCGTGATTTGAAATTTTTCACTTGTCTAGGTTTCATTATAGTTTCATTAATTTCTTTATAAACATCTTGACTTGTAATTTCTTCACCGTTATCATCCTAAAATTCACAAATATAAAATAACCGTTTCAATTTGAAATAGAAATTTTGTTATTAATTACAAATGGTTTCGGTAGAAAATAGATTTTCCGTTCAATTTCTCTAACAACAACACAACAACTGATAAAATTTTTATTTCGATCATCCCATGTTTTACCGAATAAGAAAACAACACCAGGTTGTCGATTTGAATCTTCATAAGCATCAAGCCAATAAAAACGGAATATATTCTTTTCATCATTACCATCATCATCATCAACAACAACATTATCATTAGTAATTGGTATTGTAGCTTCATCATCAACAATATTATTAATATCGAAATCATTCGAAAACCAATTGTCAATATTAACATCATTATCAGTATTATCATCGACTTTTGCTTCGAATTCATCAATTTTCGTCATATCTAAATCATCATCAAAACAATCATCTTGTGTTGTTGTTGTTGTTATGATTGTTTCATCTTGTGATTCAATTGTTACATTTTCTTCTTTCTCTTCAACAACACTTTCATTGATTTCCTCAATAGTTTCGTTTCGATTTTGGATTTCTACCAAAACTTTCGGTTTCTCTATACGTTTATTACAAAAATTATTAACTGTTAATTTTCTCATATAATCTCTTTCCGCTTTTTTATTAGCTAGAATCGATGAAAATCCACTAGTTGCTATCGGTTTTGGTTTGATTTGATCAATTTCAGTTGTTCCATCGATTTCTTCTAATAATTCCGTTAATACATCATCATTATTCAAATTCTCTTCCACTTTCTTTTTGGTTGGCATATTCGATAGCATATATTGTAATTTACCTTTACCAGCATTCTCAGCTACAGCTCTTTTTTTACGTTTTTTACCACGCGACGTCGATGCTGCATTGATCGATTGCATATCTAAATCATCATCGAATACATCACGACCATCCTCCACATATCCACTACCATCTATTAACAATAATAATAATATCTTATTATTTTTGGAGAAATAATATCAACTTACCATCATCAACAATCCAATCGTCATCTTGACGATCTATAACCTTTTTCACATACTCCGATTCTTCGACAATATCATAAACATTATCAATCTCTTCATCTTCATATTTATTACGTTTCCCACTTTTTAGATCTTTGAATTTTTCAAAAGCTTTAGCTTTATATGAAGACTCTCTTTTTTGCCGTTTCGGTCGTTGTTCATCTAGAAATAACAAATTTATAAATAAGGAAATTTGAAAAATACGTCGAAAAAACCTGAATCGCCCATTTTATTCTAATAAAACTATTTATATTTTCAATAATAAACACTCAACAAAAACAACTCCACTTTGATCAAAATTGGCGGCAAACATTCTCATAACCTAAAATTTTCCATAATAAAATTATTAGGAAAATCTACACAATAATCGCCACAAATGTAAATAAATCTACATTACAATGCG
This sequence comes from Zonitis immaculata, assembly GCA_037414775.1. Taxonomy (NCBI): domain Eukaryota; kingdom Metazoa; phylum Arthropoda; class Insecta; order Coleoptera; family Meloidae; genus Zonitis; species Zonitis immaculata. The sequence continues at coordinate 11,864 of JAZBGX010001847.1, forward strand.
TTTTTTTAAAAATATTTCCCATTTCATTATTATTAGAAATTAATTAGTCTTCTCAACGAATAAGGCGCGATATTTTCAAATAAATTCAACACGTTTAGGGAATTGCAACAATGACCTCACTAATTTAGTAATAAAACTAAAAGTTCCTACTTCAGTTCTTTCTGTAATCGACAACCGCGGCCACGGTATGTTATTAATTCCATTTTTACATAATTTCTGTTTTATTTCAATAAAATGCAATCATCTCAATTCGAAATCCATAAATTTCCATACTTTGATTGTCATTAATGTTTTCTGTGTTGATATTTTTCCAAAAAATTTGATAAATTATTATTTAGGTTATGTTTTGCTTAAATTCATTTATATGTTTTTGTTTTTAGTCTTAATTGAAGATGGGACGTGTAATTCGTGCACAACGTAAAGGTGCTGGATCAGTTTTTAAATCCCATACAACTCGAAGGAAAGGTGCTCCGAAATTACGTTATTTAGATTATTCAGAACGTCATGGTTATATGAAGGGTGTTGTTAAAGATATTATCCATGATCCAGGTCGTGGTGCTCCATTAGCTGTTGTACATTTCCGTGACCCATACAAATTTCATACTAGAAAAGAATTGTTCATTGCACCGGAAGGAATGTATACTGGTCAATTTGTTTATTGTGGCAAAAAAGCCAGTTTACAAATTGGTAAATATAAATTCCAATAGTTTACTATCAAATTTTTAATTATTTATATATTTTTAAGGTAATGTATTACCAATTGGTTCAATGCCTGAAGGTACGATTGTTTGTAATTTAGAAGAAAAAACCGGTGATCGAGGCCGTTTAGCTCGTGCATCAGGAAATTATGCAACTGTTATTGCACATAATCATGATACAAAGAAAACTAGAGTTAAATTACCATCAGGTGCTAAAAAAGTTATTCCATCAAATAATCGAGCTATGGTTGGTATGTATTTTGATCGGTTTTTTTTTTCAATTGTTGAATTTCAATAATTTACAATTGGATTTCAGGTATTGTTGCTGGTGGTGGTCGTATAGATAAACCAATATTGAAAGCTGGTCGTGCTTATCATAAATATAAAGTTAAACGTAATTGCTGGCCTAAAGTACGTGGTGTTGCTATGAATCCAGTTGAACATCCACACGGTGGTGGTAATCATCAACATATTGGTAAAGCATCGACTGTTAAACGTGGAACATCGGCTGGTCGTAAAGTTGGTCTTATTGCTGCCAGACGTACTGGTCTTATTCGTGGTGGTAAAGTTGAGTCCAAGAAAGATGATTAGAATGCTATAAAAATTAATTTCAAAAAAAAAATAAGGACGAAAAATAAATATGAGTCAATATAAGTCTATTTCAATGGAAATAATTGCTAAGATTGTATTTATTTTTATTGGAATAAATTGTTGGCTTATTTTTAATTTGTATAATTTTTTTACACCCGATTCTCTAGTTTGATGTTAGACTTTTATTGTTTCACCAATGTAAAGTGGGTTATCTAAATATTTCTTGGGATGGGCTACAATTAATTCGCCGCCATTACCCAAAGTCACATAACCTCACATTCTAGAATTGCCGATTATTATTTGGGTTTTATTACTATTTAATATCAGAGAAATTATAAATTTAAAGGAAAATATGGCAAATACGAATACTGATTTAACAGAAGAGGATGCTGCAGATTTGCAGTTTCCAAAAGGTAAGTTGATTTTATTGATAATCAACTACATAATGAAATCGATGTGTTCCAAACACCGATTTATTGTTGTTTGTTGCATGTATTATTGAAATTTCCAGAAATGATTACAACTAGTTCGTCATACAAATCTCGAACAATATTCAAAAATGCATTCGACGATATTGATCAATGTGCAAATTGCACCAACGAACTAATATCACCTTATATCTATTGCGTTTTATGTAAATTAAATATATGTTTACAATGTTTTTCCAATGGTTGTGAATTCCAAGATCATCACAATGATCATAATTATCAAATAATACGTGATGATTTCCCATTATATCCAAATAGTGATTGGTCAGCTAAAGAAGAAATGATTCTATTAGATTCAATATTGAGATTGAAAAATTGGAATTTAATAGCGAAAGAATTACCAAGTCGTAGTCTGCGTGAAATAAAAAAACATTACGATTATTATTATTTAGATCGAAATGGTTCAAAAGAATTACCAAGGATACCAGAGAATGAAACAGCTGTATTCCCAGAACCAATAGTACCATATCGTTTTCGAATTACCGATACAGACGAACCACCTAGATATGCCCCAAATACAATTGGTTATAAATATTTAGCTGGCTATAATCCGGCTAGATCCGATTTTGAAAATGAATACGATACAAATGCTGAAGATATGTTGGCTAATTTGAAATTATTCGATATTGATGATCCATTATATAATGTAGTTTCTGAATTACAATGCGGTATAATTCGTGCATATAATCGACGATTGATAGAAAGACAACGTTGGAAAAAGATTATTCGAGATCATGGTTTATTGGTATCGAGAAAAATTTATGCTTGGCTACATCGATACGATTTAACAATCACAAAACCTGTTTATGAGAAATTAATTCGATTCATGCAATTTTGTACACCATTCCAATTCGAATTTCTAATTGAAGGACTTCATCGTAGTGGTGAATTGAAAATACAAATTCTAAGGTTGATAATAAAACTAACAAAATTTGATAGATAAAATTTTTGATTTATAATTTTTAGGTTGTGTGAATTGAGACGAAAAGGTATAAAATCATTAGCAGATGCACGATTATATTTCAAATTGAAACCGTTGCATGAGAAATGTGAGAATGAATTGAAAGAATTCCAAATGAAGACGAAATTAAATTGGAAAATTGATAATAGAATTGATTGTGATATACCAACAATTTTACAACAACAACTACAAAAGAAACGATCATTATTTACACCAATTGAAATAATTGGCATGCCAGGCTATGAAAAATTAACAATAGCCGAACGTGATTTATGTAGAACTGTACGATTAGTACCGATAACGTATTTAGAATTGAAAGAATTATTGATTAATGAAAACAAAAAAATGGGATCGGTTAAATTGAAAACGGCAAGGAAAATGTTGAAGATTGACGTCAACAAAACTAGACGATTATTCGATTTTCTAGTCCAAGAGGGTTATATCAATAAAGCCACATCTTAAACCATTTATCAATTCAATAATTTGTACATAATTTTATTTCTAATTGATTAGTTTTTGTATGTAATTGTTAATATTGTTTAGATTAATTTTAATTTATTTTGTAAATTCGCAGAATTCGAAAATGCCGAAACTTTACTAATATCTGAAGTTCATATGTTATTGGAACATCGTAAAGCCCAAAATGAATCAGCTGAAGATGAACAAGAATTTTCTGATGTTTTCATGAAAACTTTAACATATACAGATCGTTTTAGAAAATTCAAAAATAAAGAAACCATCTCAGCTGTAAGAAAGTATGCTTTCTACTTCTTATGTCTTTATAGTTTCTCAATACTAATTCGATATTTTAGTTTATTAATGCAAAAGAAATTACATAAATTCGAATTAGCAGCAATTGCAAATCTGTGTCCTGAAACAACAGAAGAAGCAAAATCGTTAATTCCATCGTTAGAAGGCCGTTTTGAAGATGAGGAGTTACAAGCTGTTCTCGATGATATTCAAACTAAACGTAGCATCCAATATTAATCGATATTTTTTATTCAAATACTATCAATTGAATAAATAAATAAAATGTATTTTCAATTTTCCAAAAAAATAATTTCTAAATTGTATTTTGTGTTGCCTATAAACAAGCTTGTAATTTCTAACCTCAATCTAGTTTTTCTTATTTATTTCAATTTGTTTGAAAGAAAATGAATGAAAACGATATATTTTCATCATCCGCTGCATTACCAGAACGTGTTGATCTTATCGACTTGAAAAACGGTAAATCGAATCCATTCTATTGGATGTTATCGATAGAAAACAATTTAC
>JAZBGX010001848.1:0-15875 GCA_037414775.1 Zonitis immaculata
ATCTTGGCGAATGATACGCCATCTACATGCATTTCAATAAATTTACAACTTTTTTTGTAAGTTTAATAATTTAAGTTTGTTTGCTTAATGGAATCATGTGAGGAGAATCGGATAACAACAGTAAGAATAAAAGTAAATTGTTCCTGTAGACTGTATCTGCGATGACCCTCTTTCCTTCACTTGCTGATCGAGTTTTCACACACTTATGTATTGATAATTGCGCTTGACAAATCAGGAAAACTTTAAAAAACCTCATAATACTGAATCAGTCCGTTTTGAACGAGATTGCTCCTCAAATCACTAACCATGTGCTACCAGGGCCGGTCAACTGGCAGGTGCAGTGAGTGCAAAGCACCCGAGCACCAGATTTGGGAGGGCCCCGGCAAACACGTTTCTTATCTGAAATCTCAAGATTCTTTTTTTTGAAATTGTTATTTATTTTATTTTAACTGGTAATAACTTTTGAACGGACTTTTTATATATATTTTTTTATCATTACTAAATATAGAGGGGGCCTCAAGTTTATACTTGCGCCTGGGCCCACTTTTACAGAAGGGCGGTCCTGTGTACTATAGCGGCGCCAGCATTGAATGAGGCCGCACTAACAATAAGTGAAATATTCCTGTATATTGTATATCTTAATATCAGGTTGTCTCAAACAAAATAGCTAGACAGCGATGAGAGGCGAGTTCGAGCATAATAAGTAGAGATTGTGCCTCTGATTGACCATTTCGATTAATTGATAAAGAATTTCATCACCTATTTTTTTCTGTCGCCTATTCTTTACAAGACAACTTATATCAAGTGGTTTGTTAATGTTATCAGAGCTTTATACTTACAGGAATCGGTGTCGATTTTGACAAAAATTACAACAATAATAAATAATGCTAATATTAAACTCAATGTTATTGAGAGACGTTTTGTTATTGATGTTCGTCGTAATAGAACGATAGTTGTAACAATTGATAAGATATTCGTAGTTGTGTGGATTGCACTAAAAGTTGATGTGAATTGTGCTTGAAGTTCTGTACGATCATTATCATTATTACTCGAATTGTTTGTTATATTCCGAAATTTATACATCCAATACTTAAATGAAAATAATAATAAATTATTTATTATGGACCGATTTCGGTCATTGTTTCAATAACCGCAATCGGTTTTTATATATTAAAAATAAATCTTAATAGTTACATCATTGCCTGTTACGTAGAAACTTGCAGGCATTGCAATTAAAGTTCCAAACATATAAAATAAAATTTGGCACAAATAATAATGATCACTAATTTCATCCATTATCACAACTAATTTACTCGTAGATTATTTCTAAAAAATCTGAGAAATAATGAATCAATGCTCTACTCACTTAATTGAATTGAATAAGTATATAAATTAGTAAGAATTGAAATGATAATAAGATAAGTTTAGATATAATAGGTATTTATAGAATAAATGTTCTTATAATAAGTATATTTGATCAATGAGTTAACATTCATTTTGAAAAAATAATGTTTTTTTTTTGTTCTATTTATTTTAATTCTAATCAAAATAATTGTATAAATAATTTAATTACGAATTCCAAATGAATCATTCGTTTTATTTTCTTATAGAAAGAAAAAATAAACTAGAAAAGAGTTACCTTGCTTTATCAATAAATCTCATCGACTTTGCTCAATTTTCCAATTATTTTAAAACTTTTATCATTTAGACATTGTCAGTCAATTTGACTACCAAAGTAACCATGTAGTCGATTGCATTAAAAAATTATGCATTATTTAGTCTAGAAATTGAGTAGAATAGAGATTTTGTTTGATGAAAATATGCTGTTTCATATTAATTATCTAATCAATTTTTTTTTTTTTGAATTTAAAGTCACTTAAGATATTAAAATAGAAAAACTCGATATGATAACAATAGTCAGATGGAAGTAAACAAACAATTGCTGGAGTCATCTAATTGTTTTTTTTTCCACCAAATCTTCGAAATCATTTGATAAATAATTGGTCTGAATCTTTGACATTGAAACGAGAGATATCAATGCTATTATCATGTAACTGATTGTCAATACTGATAAAGACACCATTCAGTTTTTTTCTCATGTTTGTGTTGTATATATTTTTCGGATGTTTATTGAGGATCGTGAGATAACCAGTGATGGATTTAGACCAAGCCCCGTGAGGCCAAGGATTGGAATGGGAACCATATTAGGGCCTTCAAGGATAACTAAATTAACGTGGTGAAAGATGATGCCTGAGGCTATGCCAGCGGAGGTTACAAATGAAGCATATAATGTTTCACTATGTAAGCGGTGGTGCAAGGTTCTTTAGGTCATAGAAGGTAGGAGCTCTCGTGCACTAAATGAGTTGCTCTTGTGAGAAAACTAGTCCTGCATGAATATAATACTGCGAAGTGATCTCATGAGAGTGATGAACTCCAGAGAATTCAAACAGTAATGAAGTTCATCCTGGAAAGTAAGACGGAAGGCAGCAGTGTTGACGGGAACGGTCATAGAAGGTGACTCATTTAGGAGCTCTCGTACACCAGCGAAGAAATTCATGTATTCGAAGACCACCTCTCTCATCCAATGTTCAAGGACGAAGGGGCTCATGAGTCGCGTTTTCAAAAAAAAAATCGCTACTGAAGATAAAGATCACGATTCAAACTGTCTTATTGCTAGACAGAGTTCCTCGAATTGGATGGTTTCAACAGAGATAGAGGGAAAACTGTTTTAGGTTTCATGGGATCGATTTTTGACGATTACAAAGATACAGGGTGTAGTCTAAATTTCGTTTCGCTTGTAATTTTTCAATTTATAAAAATAATTTGTTTCTGCAAAAACGTTTTTCTCAATTGTTATATGTATAATATCGTATTATAATTCATGTAGAGTGGGGTGCAGTATAAGTACTGGACATACCACTAGATTAGAAGTAAGTAATGATCAGTCCTGTAATGATAACGTAAATAGACACTAGATAGCAAACTATAAATTATATTATTTTCCCGTAACATCAATCCTTGATTGTATTGCCACTAAAAACAAATATATTGATAATTTAGAGTGGAAATATATATTCAAATTCCTTAAATTTATCTTATCGGTATTGTTTTTTCCTTATTATTATAATTAACAATATAATTAAGTACACAATGATTAATCAGCATAATTTCTCCATATTTATTATAAACTAACAACTTATCGTGGAATACATTTCGAATTGAAAATAACGAGAGACAAGATTAACAAACAAAACAAAAAAATGGTTCAAACTTCATTAACATTAGCTGGTAATATAAAAATACCTACTATTGGTTTAGGTACTTGGCAGGTAAATATTAATTATTATCATTATCAATAAATCGAAAAAAAATGATAGATTAAGGACGAGAATGACTTGGAAATAGTTCTAAATACAGCTTTAGAATTGGGTTATCGTCATATTGATACAGCATGGGCATATGAAAATGAACAAATCATAGGCAAAATCTTAAAAAAATGGTTCAATTCTGGTAAATTAAAACGTGAAGATTTATTTATAACAACCAAATTATCAATGATTGGTGTTCATCCTGATCGTGTTGAAATGTTTATTAAAAAATCATTAGAAAATTTACAATTAAATTATATCGATTTATATTTAATTCATTTTCCTGTTGGTTGTAAACTTAATCAACAACTTCTTAAGCCAGCTGTTAAAGCCAATGGCGATATGGATCTTGAAGGACCTACCGATTATGAAGCCGTTTGGAAGGTATTATTATTTATTTTTTGGTTTGTTAGTTCTGTAAAAATTTAATTATTTAGAAAATGGAAGAACAAGTTGATGCTGGCCGTACAAAATTGATTGGTTTATCGAATTTTAATAAATCACAAATTTCACGTATATTAAAATTCGCTCGAATTAAACCAAGTAATTTACAAGTTGAGTTACATCTTTATTTACAACAAAAAGATTTAGTAGATTATTGTCAACAAAATGGTGTTAGTTTAACTGCATATTCACCATTAGGCTCACCTGATTATAATAAATTATTAAAATCATTATCAAAACCACAGAAACAATTACCAGATGTTTTGGGTAATGAATTAGTGAAGGATTTAGCAAGCAAATATTCAAAAACACCAGCACAAATTGCTTTACGTTTTCTACTACAACGTAATATCATCGTAATTCCGAAAAGTATAAATCCGTTACGTATCAAAGAGAATTTCGACATTTACAATTTTCAAATAAGTGATGATGATATGGAGGCTTTATTAAAAATGGATATCGGTGAAAAAGGGAGAATTCTTGATCTATCAACGATACAAGGGTATAATATCTAAATTTTTCTCTTGAATTATTTAATTTTATTTCCCAATTTTAGAATACCCGAACATCCGGATTATCCATTTAAATCTTTATGAAAATTATAAAGCCCAAACTCGTACATAATCAATTTTGAAAGCTGCATTATCGCTTGTATTCAATTGCCATGTTGGTAACCATTGATTGCGTGCTTCCCAAAAATCCGATGCCGCTCTTGGTGATTGATTCGACCATGGTTTTTGATTACTATCCGGAAAATAACTAACACCACCACATGCTAGATTAATAATTAAATAAAATTCTTGATCGAATGGTGCCATTTTTGTGTTTCTTTTCCATGGATTATCTAAACCGGTTGTATTTAAATTACCTAATTCCCAAAAACCACCATTATCAGGAGGTTGAATAGTACCAACAATTTTATCATCAATAGAAAATTGTATATGATCTGTAGTCCATTCTAATTGATATCGATGGTAGTCTTGGTCGAAACCTTGATCATTGATTAATTCGTAATGAGTTAATTCGTATTTATTGATATTCCAACGTGGTCCCCAATGAAGAGTTTGACCAACCATTGCACTACCAATATTTGCACCTTTAGAATTGATAAGATAGCGATTACCACGACTTTCCATCATATCAATTTCACCAGATGTTGGCCAAGTGGAATAATAATTATCTCTTGGTAATAACCAAATTGCTGCAATAGTAAATAATAACAAACGAAAAAGCAAATTCCGAGATTTCTATTACCAGGCCATAACCAATCCCCAGTTGGTATTTTAGCTCTAACTTCAACTTTACCATATTTAAAAGAAAATGAGTTCAAACTACGTATACGTGCACTTTTAATAGGATTTAAAATATTGACGGAATTTCCTGTACGTGAACAACCATACCATTGAGGGTTTGTACATCTGGAATATTTTCCAATTAAAATAAATTTTAATCAATAATAAAATTACAAACTCATCAGCTGGTGATCCACCATTTATATCTAAAGTTCCAGAATATAAATAATCATTACTATATTCATCTGCAACTAATGTTGGTTTTATATAAAGTATACCATTATCAACGTAACTATTATAACGACTATTGGCATACCATTGGAATTCCCAATTCTTTCAATAGAAAATTTTCAATTAAAAGAAAAAAAATGATTTAATAATTATTTACGTACACCTCCACCACCAAGTGTTTGTTCATGTTGCCATTTTCGTAAATTGAAATCATCGAAATTATCTTCAAAAATTAAATCACCAGAACATATTTGTCCATTTGGTGCATGTGTACCACTAGCTGTAGTTAAACTAGTAATACAACATTTGGATATATGGATAATTACTAGAAATAATAAAAAATAATTTAACATTATATGCGAACTTAAAGTACTAATTGATAATATGAGTTTTTCCAATTCTTTTATTATCAATTACTTATATTACCTCGACAAAATTCAAAAATTATCAGATAATTATGTGAGATAATAATTATTATCGGCAATTGGAAAAATATAACTAGGTATATAATTGTTTTGTTGTTGTAATTTTTTTGCACGTGAATCAACATCATTATCTATTTTATTACATAAAGAAATAATTCTTTTTCCAATTTTGGAATGAAAACTGTGTTTTCTGTATGCTGTAACCCTAACTGTTTAGGATAAACCAGATAAAATTGCGATTTGAAAATTTGGACATACCGCTTAGTTACTTTAATGTATGCAAATAAAATAATTACAATTTCATATCGCTTCCGGTTACATCAGAAATATCTATTAATAAAAAATGATATATGACGATTGCTAAGCTAGGAACGAACAATGGTAAGTTCTGACCATCAAAGCCGTTTCGTTTAACTGTATCAAAGCGCCTTTACCAAGTCCCTCAACATCTGCTGTGACTTGTTGTGAACAGATTCCATCTATCTTGTTCTTCACGGTGATTTGTAGCGATTGAAGAGTATTATGTATTGTCTGTTCCTGCATTAGTTTATTACGACCAGAAACTACTGTTGTGTCATCCGTGGATTACTGTTGCCTTGTCCATTACCGCTGTGATTTGTTAATACCAGGAATTAATTATCCGTTACTGCAGTTGTAGTTGTTACGACTGGGAACTACAATTGTGCCGTCCGTAAATTATTGTTATATTGTTCATTCCTACTATGGTTTGTTACAATAAAGAATTATTGTAGTGCCGTGCGGGATGCGCGGCACTACAATAATTCTCCTGTGCATTATCACTTTATCACACTAACAGAGGCATATATGTTCAAATCTCGATTGTTTATTTTATTTTACCCTAAATATTTGGCATTCCATCGTGGAGACACACGCGTTCTATTAACATTTCCATTTTAATTCGCCAAATTTTTTATCTATTTGAATGATAGTAGGTGTATGGAATTGCCGATTGAACCGATAGATTCTTTCCAATTCTCAACAATTTCAATTCAAATTTCAAATTATTTCAGCAATTTTTAGGTAATTTCCATGACTCGATTAATTATAAAATCGATATTTAAATAGAAACATTAATATTAATAATGGGTTTTATTTTTTATTCGAATGATTTTAATAATTCAAACCTGACCTTTATGTTTTTCGGACTAAACCTGTATTTCTTACACCTCTTTAAATTCTAAACAATCATAAAATATACTGATAATAATAATAATAATATAAAAAAATGAGCATATCTATAAAATTTAACAACAACAACCAAATACTATTCGAATCAAAATTTTAAATACTAAAATAAATTATTCTACAACTGTTATTAGTCGATTTTCAACTAAATTTGTATTTCCATCAACAACAAATACACCATTATCATTTATTGGTTTCTTATCAATTGGTACTCTGTAAAATTGCAACTAAATTAAAATTATGAATATTATTTAACATTTTTTCAATAACAACAAACCTTGATATAATTTTCTTAATTATAAAAAAACAAAGTAATGGTAGTGGTGTCATCATAGCTACCGCTACTGGTACAACTGTAATGAATAATTTTTCTATAAATTTACTTAAACATTTCAAAATAGTATAATTACCAGTTGTGAGATCGGCTTGTGGTTGTGGTAATGTAAATCTTAATAAAAATATAGCAATACCTGTATTTTGTATACCAGTTTCTATAGCAATTGCCAATGAATCAGGTGGTGGCTGTTTTAGAATTTTTGCAATTAAATAACCTAATAGAAAACCTAAATATGGTAATCCCATACCAGCTATAACAATCTAAAATTCGATAAATTATCAGAATTGCAATAATTGAATTAAATTTCAAATATTAACCTGCCATGAGAATAATTCAAATAAATATAAATTTGTAATTATAGCAAATATAATAATGAATAATAATAATATACAGGAGAAACCTTTTAAAATTTTGACAAGAAATTGTCCAATTCTTTTTAAATATCTTGATATCAAATAACCAATAGCTAATGGTAAAACTAATGCTATAGCATATGTTGATATTTGTGTATATGGTACTGTTATTTCTGCACCATCAAATATTAATCGACCTAATGTAAATAACCATAATGGCATCATAGCAAATGCAGCAAATGTACTAATTGTTGTCATTGTTATTGATAAATCGACATTGCCATCTAATACAACTGTCCATATATTTGATGCACCACCAGCTGGTGATACACCAGTAAAAAACATACCTAATTGCATTGCATAATTATCCGGGAATAATAATTTGCCTAAACCAAAACTGAGCTAAAATTCAAAAAAATTATCAATTAATTCAATTATAATTAATTGATCGAAATCGTTTTATTACTAGAGGCATTATGATGAATTGACCAAAGAATCCAATTACCGGTCCAATTGGACGTTTTATTGTTTTCAACATATTACCCCAATCTAGAGCACAACCAAAATTTATATAAATTATACTAACAAGTGTTGCAACAGATCCAGTGAAGATTTTATCAATTGTACGTAATTTACGTATAACGATTATTTCTAATTTATCTTGAATATTTTCATCTGTTTCTTTAATTTTACAATAAATCAACGTTCTACCTAGAAATAATAGCAAATTATTCAATTTTTATCTATCGATGTCCTGGTAAAACCTCGATTCAACGGACTTTTTTTAATTGTTAATATATCTCTTCATTATTGTTTCAATTTTCTTTTTTCCATACAAGTTCGAACTTTGTTTCTACAATTTAATTAAAAACAGACAGATTGATAAACTTCAATTCGAGAAATAATTTAGATAATTGGGATTTTTTTTTTGTGATTTTATCAACTTCCTATTTTATGATAGGTTTATTTTTTATTTTTTGTTGTTATGCCATTAAATCGAGAATTTCTTTTTACCTAAATAGAATTACCGAGAAAATTTCCGGTTATATTAAATGCTCCTGAGAATGGAAGGTTCGGATTTGGTTTTGTTTTAAATGCATTTATTGTAGCAATATTATCATCTTCACTAAAACATTTTATCTCTTTATAAACATCCAGATCATTGCCTGCAAACAAACAAAAGTTATCCAATACACAACTACACAAATTACAATAAAATAGAACAATAATTTACCTGTTAATGTATAATTAATATTAACTGAATCATACATATGAATAGTGGTAGATTTAGATGGTTCAAATTGTATTTTCAATGATTGTACAATCACCGAATGACAAATTAATAAAATTGTCACAACAACAATCAAAAATTGGACTAATCCCGATATTGGACACATCTGTAAAAAAAAAATATAATTCATCTATAATTAATTCAGTTTTTATTATTTCAACTGTTTCAACAAGAAAATTATAAATTTAGTTTACTTGATATAAGTACGTCAGAATATTTATTTCGAATTTAAGTTTATTGAGTAATATCAAAAATAAAGGACATGCAATAAAACAATTAAAGTAACTTAATTGAATTGGATTAATTCAAATAAACACGAATGGATAATAATCAATTAGAAGGGAAGTTTTTGTTTGCCGAATTTATAAACATAAATTGAGGTTTGTGGTTTTCCTGTTGAGAATCTTCAAAAAAATAAGTCTAAAAAAACATATGAATTTCCTATACAGGTTCATACAAATAAATCTCTAGGATTTTCCAGGTTTAGGCTGTTTGAGGATTTGAAGTGTAATATCTAAATATGGAAAATGTTCTCTAGATTTTCAATAATTACCGTGCTTGTTAAACTTACATGTAGCAGATATTCAGAAATATCAATTTTCTTTGAAAATTTTCCAATTTTTAAGTTTTCTGTCGAAAAATATCAACTGCTATGGATAAACCCGAGTTGTGGTAATCGTAATAAAAAATTAACCATGACCACGAACTATGTCAGCGAAACAGAAAAAGAATCTTTAAATATTTATTCAACATAAAAAAAAATTACAATAATCGAATATTGTTTTAATTCGGCTTGTTTTATTATTGAAATAGAAAAACAATCATGCACAATGTAATTTACTTATCAACTACAATTACTACAACTTAAGTTGATTCATAGCAGCTTATATTTTCCGATAAAAAAAAGCAAAAACGAAAAATTTGAAATTTTTCAAACAAAAAAAATATAGTGAATGTTTATTTTATGTGACTTAAACAAGGTTCATAATTGTTGACAATCTGAAAAAATACTTATAATCATAACAATTTTCCATTATCCCCAAACCGCTACACGAATCATTTCAACACTCAAATAGTCCTTCGATGTCACACTTCAAATCCACAACGCTTTTTCTTATCTCCCCAACTACAACACCCTAAATCTGGAACATCCGATAGTCTCATTCGGATCATCCTGTACAATAGATATCATATCAAATTTCTTATTTCCCCTCTCAAATACTCGGGAATAATCAATAAATATTGAAATTTGAATTTTATGAATACTTTGAATTTGAGTCAAATGGAAGAGAAACCATCCGCTATTGGAGATGGTGGCTGTGCTTTTAGTCACGTAATAAGTCGTTGATAGACGAAAAAAAAATTATGTTGCAAGTTTTTCTCAATGCCACACAATTTAATTTTTATTAATTAAATATTACAACAATCATAATTGAACAAATCAAGTTTGCTTTATATCAATGATTATTGTAAAAAATAGTTTTTTTGGGAATCGATATGTAATAATTATAATATTGCGTAATAAGAATCCTTGATTTACGTTCGTCGAAATAGTAATTTTTATACATTTTATACAATTTAGTGAATGTTTTAGACTATTAACGTAACTTTACAGCTAACTTGTCCTATTTACCTGGTTTTGTGAAAGTTTCACTTTTATTTATTTTATTTTATATTTTGATTATATAAATTGGAAAAAAAATATATGAAAGTTTGAATACAAAAGCCGAAAAATATAAAAATAAATTTTCTATTGTTTGTTATCTTGTTGTTATTGAATAAAATTATAATTTTAATTTTTTTTGTAAATAATTTACTAGTATTGACAATAGGGCATAACCTTACTTTTGTGGACTAACCTTAAATATAAATTTTCAATTTTACTTAATTAATTTCCACACAATTCCACAATTTTCACAAGACTTTTAATTAATAAAAATAATTTCAAATTATAAATAAAATAAAAAAATTATAATAGAAAATACGAATCAACACCACATCCTGTACTGTGGAAAACTAAAGAAATCGTCTCAATGAACAACCAATCACAATCATTTAATAATGAGTGAGAATGAGATGACAATATGATCTTGTCTTTAGTTTATACAACTTTCCACGTGAGTTACAAGGACGCGAGTAAATATTTGGTTGCCTACTTACCGTCACAAAATTTTTATAAATACATAAATATGTCTTCACTAATTTGACAAAATCTATAATTAGACGGACATTTAAATCCACCAAAAGATGATCCCCGCTATCGAGAGGCTTAAAAAACGTTGGTCTTCTAAGTTCTGAATTATTAATATTGACACTAATTTACGAATTTGGAGTCAAAAAATTGGCGGACTATATTTGTAACACCAACTCGAGTTTTGAAAATATTCCTATATTCCATATAATTCTCAAGACATAGGAACAAGTGGTAATCACTTGGTAAAATGTCAAGAGAAAACGAGTTTGGTGCATAATATTTCCCAGCGAAGCTCAGACATTATGAGAGGATTTGCGTTATCCTGTAAAAATAGCCGATTCTTTTGATAAGAGAAGGTTGTTTTTGAATAAGTACCGCTTGAACCCGTTGAGTATAATTGTCTACTGCAGCGATATTTTGGCTTCTTTCTAAGTACTCATAATAAACAATTCCAGCTGCTGCCCATCAAGCACACAATACAATGTCTCTTGGTTGTAAGGAATTCTTTGAAGTGTATTAGAATTGGAATATACAGTATCCTTTGAAAAGTTTGATGATCGTTTTATTTATGTGAAATATGGTGTTTTGGGAAAACTCTTTTTTTTTGCTGTACCTTTGAATTAACAACAATCCTGTTTGGTCTTTGCAATTTTGACGTCATTCCACTGCCAAGTTAATAGCGCCAAAATTAGAAAAACCCAATAGATTTCTAATTAATAACAAATTTATTGCATTTTATTAATGAAAAATTCTACAATATCACAGATTTCTCTATAATTCTAATCCATCAGTCTCCTATTATTCGAATAAATAAATTACATATTTACAAAAATTAAGATTAATAAAAATAAAATCACCACGGTCTCCATACATTATCATTAATTTTCATTGTTAATTCATGTTGCTGTTGTTGTTGTTGTTCATCGTCTTGTTTTTGTTTTTGTGTTATCTTCACATTTGATGGCATCACAAATACAATATCACCATTATTTAATTTTGTTGGTATTAATGTAACACCCATTTTTATATTATTATTATCAATTGTACTACTATCAGCTGGTCGTATACAAATTCCTTTTTTATTATCTTGATTTTTGTTAATTTGGTTTAATTTATTATTTAAATATTGTATATAACGTACGGTCATTTCTAAAATATCGGCTTTTTCTAATTTTGCTGTACGTTGTTGGCCAGACTTCTTCGTCGTTGTTGTTGTTTTTGTTGATTCGTTTAATGTTGTTTTTGATTCTAGTAGAATTTGTTTTAGAGTCTCCAAACTATCGTTAATTCGAGCCCTACGTTTCTTCTCCATCAAAGGCTTACGTATCTATTTTTTATTGAAAAAAAAAAATCAATTTTAGAATTTCAACAAAATTATTTGATTGAGTTTTACCTTACGACTTTCTGATACGATTTTTTTCGGACTATCACTTTTCATTTTTTTTTTGGTGTAGTTTGTATTCTTTGGTGATCTAAGATGCACTAGATCTAGATTTGAAATGTTAGTTTACAAGGAATCCACGTGTTCTTAAAGAATCCTGAAACATCCCCCTCTATTATTCCGTCCCCACTTCACTACCTGTTGAATAGTCTTCTTATTCTTTAGTCCTTTATTGTTATTATGGGTGTATGTTAGATAAGTGGCAAATCAGTGGGAAAGAGCTGTCCCATAGGCGTTACAACAAACAATTTCGAGCTTTACACTTTACACAACCATCAATTAATACACCGGAAATTTATCATTCCTCAAAATTCTATTGATTTATAATATTTAAATATAAATAATAATTGTAATTAATTCGAATTAGGGGTATTTTTTTTTTAGAAAAATTGACGAGTCGTTTATGTTATTTTTAACCCACACATTCTAACCAATATTATTATGCTTTACGGTTGCGTGAACAAATGACAAAAAGGGCAGCAACAGCTCATTGAGTAGGACATTGATGGTTCTTATATATCTACGGAATATACGTGTGTTTGAATGGACCCGAAAGAAAAAAAGGTCGGAATTTTGAACAATTAGTTAAAGATTTTTCGTCATTTCAAAGTCCAATGATATATGACATAGGGCCAGATGTTTCCCTATTTTTATTTTTATACACATATTTCTTATAAGACTTATATTATATAAAACAGTTTGCTTTTAATATGGTCAAATTGGTTTAAAATATGATGCTTTAAAAATTATTAATAGACTCTTTTTCATGATCATCGACCCATAAACGAATCACTCAATTTTATCGAAATTCGTCCAATATCAATAGAAATAATAATAACATGATTTATATATTTATTGAATATATAAACAGCACGTGATATTCTATTATCAGAATATCGGAATAGATCAGTCTGATTGTGAGATAAATATTCATTATAAGAAGTAGAAGAAAAAACCTTGTATAAAGAAAATTCGTTAAAACCGAATTGTATTCTATTTAAAAAATACTGTCGCTCTCGACAAACGCAAAAAGGACCAACGGACTTATTTCAATAAAGCACAGGAAGAAGGTGGAGTCGTTGTAAGTTGAGAAGAAGACAAGTGAACGTTGCTCCACTTACGTTTTCTATCACTGCTATCATAGGTTATAGGAAAAAAAACCGAAACATAATTATTGTTTTTTTTTTTTGGAAATATTTACTGGAATCATGCTCGAACGATGTCCAAAAACGATGACTTTTTATATCAACACCTAAGTATATAAAAAGCTTTAAAACAAGTGAAGCGAGTTGGAGTGTGACTATTTTAAATAAGTAAATAATAAAATTGTTTATATAGATCGATTAAAGAGTAAAATAGCAAAAAAATCTAAAAAACAATTTTCTTCTAACATACTTTCCTGTTATTTTCACCGATCTAATCCTCCTGAATGTGCTTTTCAATTCTACTACCTGACTATATTAACGAAAAGAAAATAAAATATAAATTGTATAAGTTTAGATCGTATGGCGCGATTTAAAACGGACGTGTTTTATTCATATATACATATATTCGTAACGTATTTTATTGATGAATAGTTTAAAAGAGGAATTATAATAAAATATAACCTTGAAGATGATATAGAGATTGAAAGCCGGATATTTAAATAAACGAAGGCGTAATTTCGAATCTAGAATTAAGCCTTTTATAGATTTTCTTTTATTATAAATAATCTTTGAATATTTCAATCATAAAACTACGATAAAAAATTAATAGAGGAAGCAGCAAATATAGCAGAAAAACGATAAAGAGAAAATAATTTGAAGAAGGTACAAAATTAATTTTATTCAAAGGCAAAAAGGAAATTACCAGCATTAAGAAATAGAATATAAGTAAAAGACATAATGAAACAGAAGCAGAGGAAGAGATAACAAAATTAAATGCAATAATCTCGAACAGTACAGCAGGAGGAGAAATTTTCTTAGGAATCATTTGAAATTCAAATTGAATAATTAAAACTGGGGGCGTATAGTTTTTTCGAGAACGATCGAAATTGGGATCAACACGAGCTTAAAAATTAAAAATTGTTGAAAACAAAACGATGGAGAAATAAAATTAAAGAAAATTTGTAGTATCACAAGAGAGCTTTTCGTAACTGTGAAAAATATCCAAAAATTTTTGTATTGAGTTATTTCAGAATTCTCGAGGACATAATAGAAATGGAAGGAATAAAAATAAAAATACCAGAAAATGAGACTGGAATAACTCAGAAATATGAAAAACGAAGACAAGCAAAATAAGGATACGAATAGGAAAAGTTACCGATACTCAACTTAAACTATATTTTTAGCAGATTTGTTGTTAATTTTTACTAATTACAGTAAAACCTCCCTTGACTAGGCACTTTCTTATTCCCCGAGCATAGTACACGTAAAATCTCTATTGGATGGATGCAGATGGAGTTATTTCACCACATTATCGAGCAATCTACCTCCGCTAGCCAAACACTTTCTGATTCTGAGAAACTTATGATACAAAATGTCTATTGACGTCTATTGACTAACCGAGTAAGAAATAAGATAATAAATAATATAATATATTAAAAAAAAGATGTCCAAAAATTTGCCCATGGGCCAACTAGTCCAGTATAATGCGAAAATAGCAAGAGAAATGAATCTAAAATGGGCAAAATTTGGACCAATTTAACCTAAAAATTTTATTACTAGAATCTATAGGTGAATTTGTCCACTAAATGGACCGTTCATTGGCTGCCCATTTTGAGCTCGTGGACCTATTATGGGCAAGGTTTGGACCTCGATCATTTTTACTCGAACATACATATACCTATATCTATCTCTTTTGGACGAACATTTTTGAAGGTTTATTTCCGTTAAGAAAAACTCTACGTGTGCGTACCTTAGTCTACGGTTTAAAATAAATGGCCTGATTATATTCACGTTACGTTTCCTAAAGGTTCTACGGAATAACTATTTTAATTGAAAATCTCCTTCAAATGGATAATTTTGTTTCCCTGTAGGTATTCGCCTACTACAAAAAAATGGGAATCTCTGAAGAACTACGTATAATCCTTTCAATTTTGACAATTCTAGTTTTTTTTTTGGTATTTTAAACACCGTTCAAAAAAGAAATGAAACCTGAAAAAAACGGTTGTAATTTAATTCCTTGGGGATTTTCTCCTTTCCAAAAAAAAAATCAGTATGGTTTATTATATACCGATTTAAGAGAGACGGTCATTGATAAAAGGTAGCTTCGAGTATATTTTTAAATAGTCAATAATAAGCCACTTCCTGCCT
>JAZBGX010001849.1:5587-15874 GCA_037414775.1 Zonitis immaculata
ATTCT
Organism: Zonitis immaculata; assembly: GCA_037414775.1. NCBI lineage: Eukaryota > Metazoa > Arthropoda > Insecta > Coleoptera > Meloidae > Zonitis > Zonitis immaculata. The sequence continues at coordinate 5,593 of JAZBGX010001849.1, forward strand.
CATAAATATTAATGATATATATATATAGACGCAATAACATTTCTCACAGTTCTATATTATCATTAATAAAAAAAATAAAAAAACGGAACCTAATAATTATGTTAATTTCATATAACACACTAGCACAGTAGCACGTCGACTGAATTTTCCGCAAATTTAAAAAATTTCTTCTGATTCTACATTTTGCTATACGATTCGATAAGCTTATATTATAAAATTGATCTTTCCCAAATTTCGTTTATTAATAATATGCGATAGGCAAATACTAATTTCGGACATTGCAACATCTAAACCACTATTATCAAATATCGGTTGAACCAAATCCACAACTACGTTATCTAGAATATACAACGATTTAATTAGATTTACCAAAATTATTTTCTAACAATAAAATGCTACTTGAGTAGGTGTTGGCAATTTGAAATTACATCAGCGGTCCCGTTCAAGAATTATTACAATTAGCCTCTACTGGATAGTTTAAAAGAGGCAAATATGTGTTGTGGACAGAAGCATAAAGATATTGTCTTGACAGTTTGGTGGATGCGCCGGGAAATTCTATCATCGTCTACAAAACATTAATTCTCGATTTCATCCAATTTTTATAGGAGCGAAAAAAAAAATTGTACCGTAAGTATGAATGCAATTTTATTCGAGTTCTGGTGGATGCGCCGAGGAAGTTTTTTTTTAAAAACATTTTTCGGTACGTTAATTTATCATTTTTTATCTAAATATATATGCTACTATACCATCTGCTTATTATCTATAGTAAGTGACTGTATAATAGAGATAAATTTATCGCTGCCACTAGTGGTGGATGCGCCTACAGAACGTCTATGGACTGTATTCCAGAATTTTCAATTTTATAGACAAGTGTCGCAGAGAAATTGTTTTTGTGCTCGTTACAATTTGGTTACGAATTTTTGGGTGGATGCGCCGGGAAAAACGTAAGTTCTAGAATTATTATTTTTTTTGGTAAATGCATCGACTGCATTGTTGGTGGATGCGCCGGATAACTTGTTGTCTGTAGCTCGATTTTTTTTCAATATTTTCAAATATAATTTAGATGGAAATTTGGTGGATGCGCCGGGATTTTTTTTTTTAATTTTCAATTTAATGAGGAGATATTTACGTGTTGTGTGTTTGTATTTTATGTACAATATTTATGCGTCTAGATTGCAGTTGTTAACAATGCGGCCTATTCCATTAAGTAGTATGCTTTGAAAAGACTAACTTATGATTCCTATTCAAATGCAAATTAAACGACTATTATCATTGACATTAAGTTTGTGCATCTAGTTATCATAATAATGAAGTCCATTATATCATATATTAGGTCGAGACATATATTTTTTTGAGTAATAACAACGATAACGTTAAAACGACATCACCCACATTACCCCCTACAATCTGTTTTTTACATTATTACGTTATTATGTCATTGTTATTGTTTTTTTTTCGTTTCTATTCAATTCATGTTTCGTCTCTTTGCCAACTAGATATCATTAAAATTCAACATTCTCACACATTTTACACTAGAAGGCGAATTGATGATTCGTATTTGCTATAATTTCGAAACCTTATACAGCGTGGTCCGGCACGAACTGTGATTCTAGCGAAGGGAAAAAAGATCTAAAATTTGGGAAATCGTTTCAACGTCAAAATGTCCTCTAAATATCACACTTTAAATCCGCACTAGAGTTACAAGAGCAAGAAAGCCTCTGGTGGACTACCCTGTATAATGATTATAAATTATTGTTGTATTTAACAATAAAAAAAAACAACACTCTATTATGAACGATAAATAAATCTATTGTATATCTATATATATATAGAATATTATTTCATTATCATTAAAGATGATTGATGATTTTCGAATGTTGGAAAGATCATCAACAATTCAACCGTCTTTCATGAATATTTCCCACTCTTTCAATTTATTATTGCTATTACTTAATATACAAAAAAAAAAAAAATTTGATTGATGCAACCAAGCTGAACGCCGAACATCCACCATTCAACTGGCATATATAGTAAGTACATTAAGCTTAATTGTAGCTTCAATTCCGATAATAATACAGTTAACACCTGAAATTCAGCAAAATCATTTATAACAATATACCATTTATATAGATAGTAATGGAATAAATTGTAAATAGATAATAAATTTTTTTTCGAATACAATTAGTCAGCTTTTGTTTTTTTTTTTATATAGTAGGGTGTTTTATTGTATACACCACCACCCACCCTATTGGTCGGTATTGTTAACAATACCGCAATTTCGAATGAAAATGTCGTATTGTTTATTATTAATTATGATATCGGTTTATGAGAGTTTAGGGGTCGTCTAGATTCTAAATGGATAGTGTTTAGTGTTTCGGATGTGTAACGATGACACAAGATCATTTGATAATAAATGGACGATATATATATATATATAGAACTATTAAATCGATCGATTTATTATCAAACCTCACCCTTTTTGTTGAAACAACCGAAAAATTAACAAAAGCTTTTACTTATTTAATAAATTGTTCGAGAGGGGGGAGGGGTTGTTTGGAAAAAAACGAAACAATTGTATAATTTAATGATAGAGAGAATAGAAACTTCCGGATAATTTTCATTATTATATGAAAGTGTTGCCATGCAGATTGTTGGTGACACGCGAACAAGTCCATCTAAATGCCACGTCATAAATAATAGAAATAATATGAAACGAAAATCTTTATGTAGTTTTCTTATTTCTGTTTGTATTTGGATAGAAAATAATTATGTGGATGGTTGGCGTGACTTGTTAACCATAAATTAACATTGTTTAGAAAATGTTTTGTTAATTCTATATAAGTAACTAGATTTATTTATTATTACGAAATTTACTTTACCTTTAAATTGGACTTTATTGAAAACACTTGTAATCATTCGTAATTCCGGATTTGGTGTCTCTCCAATCTACAAACAAAAAAAAACAAAAAAACCAAATTAGATTCATTTGTTTATCAATGTTACATATATATATTCATGATGTTGTTTGGAAATAATCCGTTTTTTTTTTGTTTTGTTTTTTTGTTTATCTACATCAAACATAAACATACTTGAATACGACAAATACAACAAACAGTCAAACGTCGGTCGTCTGTCCTTTTTTATAACAATCGCGTGACTTAAATCACTTCCAACATATAACCACCCACACATATATTCAAACAACTTATAATCCACTACCTACTATAACCCCTTATTCCGTATAACATAAAAACATATACAAATACCGTTAACCAATTTAGAAATAGAAATATCAAGCTACAACAAACTAAATCTATTAAAATTTTTTTGATAAATCTACAATTAACTAATTAAAAATAATAATAATAATAATAATACTGCCATATCAATTAGTAGAAACAAAAGATAACAATAAACTGACAACAATCTATTTTTATGAAAAATTGCGCGGAATATCGCAATTAAAAACGGTCATCCTTTCTAATTACGGTTGATTATTTCGGGATTTAACAAACAATTAATATGGTGTTGCGATTTTTTCCACAAATAATTGAGCATATAGACAAAACTATAAGAAAAGCTAACTAATAAAATCCATTGGCGTAGAAGGAATACGTACAGAAGTAATCAAGTACGGCTCATATACAGGGTCGTTCAAGTTTCACCACCACCCTCAAAATTACCCTTATTTACATCGGGAAAAATCGAAAAATTTGTACATATGATTTCTTTATATAGACGCTACAAGTTGGCGGTCATAAATTTTTTCTATCCAAAAATCCATTCAAAACTATAAATTTATCGATCAAATTATTACATAATTGAAAAAAATTCAGACTATAATCTGTCTTTTTTAATACTTCCAAATTTGACTTTCCTACGATTATAAGTAAAGAGGTGGCGGTGAAACTTGGACGACCCTGTATAGTCGGATCAATGAATCTCTACTTTTGAGTCATTTTCAGTTGTATTAAGTGACGACATACGTCTACTGTACAACTTATTGACGCACATATCAAAGTTTTATCGTAACTAAATGCAATTAATAAAGTAAACGCTAATATTTATTGTATCGAGTGTATTAAGAAATTGTGGTGGATGCGCTGGGTATAGGAAATCGAATCGATACCGCCAAAATTTCCACAATTTATCATTATTTTTTCTTCGATATAATTATGGTGGATGCGCCGGGGAAATAAATTTACTGGGCGTATTTAATGTGGAATAAAATAGATTAATTGATTGAAATTGATAACAGTTGAGTGTTTGTTCTGTTTATTTTTGATATTCGAGATTTTTTACTGCAATATAATCGTATTTTTCGGCGATTTTATTGTTAGATTTTTTTCTGTATAAAATATTATACAGTGATGGAATTTGGAAAATAACAGGGAATGATGCATAATTAAGGAATTTCGAAATACTATATATAGTAGATTTATATAGAATGTGTCATTTAATAGGTTTAATGGGTTAATGTGGCGATAGTGGTCACCACATAAACTGAACTGAGAATCGGAATAAATGCGCAAATGTCGAGTGAAAATGGTGGTGGTAATGTTGCTGAAACAAACAATTGACAATAATAACGTTGCACTATATATTATATAGCATATATATAATTTTTTTTTTTTTTTGGATTATTTCCAATTTCAAACAAACATAAATATTTTCAAGTGTGTGTATGTTAGATTTTATTTATTTTTTATTTACCTGCACCATTAGGGATATACCGACGATTCCTTGCGATTTATGTTGTGCTTCGGACATGTTATGATACAGTTCTTTATTAAATCCATAAAGTTGTATCTGTAAAATTTACAAGATAAAAAATAAATTTTGTATCTATATATACAGAGAGTGGTACACCAGTGGCTTACCCGGTCTGGCTCTAGTGAGTACATTTTCTCTCTCTATACCCACTAGAACTAGAGTTCCTACAAGACCAGGAAAGCCTCTGGCGGGCCATCCTGTATATATATGTATAGATATAGATATATGAATACAATTTATTATAAAATATTCAATCTTTATTGGTGTATATATTGGGAATTGGTTGTGTTTGCAACTTTTCTTAGAAAAGCAATCGTTTTGAAAGCCTCTCTATAATCAAATAAAATATAGCTGGAGCTATCTTATTGTTAATATTTATGAGCAGTTGCTTGAATGTCCCAATGATTCTCTCGCTTTTATTATTATTCCTATATGAATTCCTTCGATATTTCTCTAAAGAATACTACATCTATCTTATATTTATATAGATATCATTTGAAAATTTAACAACCATACTCGCATACTCTAAATATACATATATATAATCGAATCAAAAATATGGAATTTATTCAAATGCATATAAACAATTTAGTCAATCAAGGCAAATTGATACACCTTGTATAAATAGTTATGAATCGAACTGTATACATATAATAAGAGGGGAAATAAATCGATGCCTATACAGTAATAACATAGATACATCCATATAAATCTTAGTCTATCATTGGCTGACTTTTCAAGAAATTCAATAAATTGTAAGTCCCCCACAAATTCCCAATATTCCATATGAAAGGAGCAAAACTCGAACGAGTAGCCTTTTATATTGTTAATAGAATAGTCAATACCAATACAAATAATTTCCTATTCGAATGACTAGCAATGGGTCAAAAAATACAAAATTTAATTATCATAAAAATCTAGCAAGTAGCTTTCATGCTCATAATGCAGTTATAATAATTAGAAAAATTATATACCGGTTGTTTCATTCGAACTAACACTACGAAATATTGTTGTAAATATCGAAATTTGTATCTTTGATATCGGGTGTTATGTAACGAGTCAAGATTTCTAAACATCTCATTTTTTGTGCTCTAAATGACTTCGTAAAGAAAGCGCGATTATGAGCAATCCAATATAGAGATACAATTGTATTCATCTTAAAACTTCTTCATATCAAAAACTGAACCAATAATAATAATAATAATTTCAATAAAAAGTTATAGCATTTCTATGACAAAGTTATTATCGACTATCTAGAATCTAGATGGATGGTGTCTTAGTTTAATCAAAAACTAAAACAGTCACTCCATTAGGATGGAGACTATATATTCATTGGATATATGGGACAAAGAAAAAAATGGTCTAGTTTTTATACAGTCTAAAGCTGGGCGTACACGCCGCAAATCTAGATTTTTTTTATTGGGAAATTAAAATTATGGTCGCTTTTAGTTGACTATTGTTCAGAAATGTTTATATAGTCATCGAGATCGTCTATTATATTGTATTTTAGAATAATATAACCATTATTTTCAGTATAATATAAGCTCAATTAGAAACTGATATAATAAATAATAATATATTGTTTGTATAAAGTCTATTCTGTATGGAATATAAACGAAAATTTCAGTCTTATTCTTATCTCCCCCTGTATTTGCTCGAAATGATAACATAATGATAACATAAAGGGAATCAATAAAATTATAATACATTTAACTTTATACAGAATGGTCCATCTGGGGCTTTTCTGGTCGTGTAACTCTGGCATTTCGACGTTAAAACGATTTCCCAAACTTTAGATCTTAGAGTGCATTCTTTTTCCTTCCACTAGAACCTGAGTTCTTACAAGACTAGAAAAGCCTCTGTCGGACCAGTCTCTATAAACAGCGTGTCCCAACAAGTTCTTAACAAATGGGAAACTTTATCATTTTTGATTTTACAAGCAAATGCTACTGTTGATAAAAAGTCCTGCATCTAGCCAAAATATTATTGGAATTAAAAAAGTTTGGGGAAAATATACGTAGTTGCCAAATGATTGCTTCAAGTGAGTACTACCCATAAGGTTGATTTTAAAGCAAAATACCAGAAAGAAAATTACTCCGAGGACTGTGAGGCTTCATAAAATACAAAATTTCATAAAGAAATTCAGAAATTTATTCTCATGTTGTTGTTGTTGTTAAATAAAACTTTTTGCATACCCCGTATATTGCCTTCAGATTTCAATTTTGTATTTTATGAAGCCTCACAGTCCTTTAAATAATATTTTGCTCTAGAATTAACCTTATGGCTTGAGGCACTTTCAGATTTTCTCAATTCTTGGCAATCCCGTACATTTTTCCACAACTTTTTTTAATTCCAAGTAGCAGTTAGAAAAAATTTCCAATTGTTAGGAACTTTTTGGCATACGCTGTATAGAGATGAATCTTTGGTAAAGGTATATAGACAATTGAATTAATGTCAATATAGGAGACGCAATAAGTTTCTATAATTCAATAATATTAGAGTTGAGTGGAATGTTCTATGGAAGCATGATCGATATTATAATGAACTGATATATTAAGATTTATACAGACCGCGACACTTGCGTATCCTCATACTAATTTGAATAATTTCCGTTAATAGGCAAATTCCTCGTGGAAAAGTGACAAGCTCGCTAGTATTTTAGAAAAATTCCGGAAATTATGAGAATATCCAAACGGGTCGTGTACAAAAAGGCATAACCGTAATCTTCATTACACATTTGGTATCGCCTCCTGCTAACGAACCATCGTGCTGTGTTGTCAGACGAGTGGAAAAATGTATTTCGAATTGCAATTAGATCCATAATGTATATGGCTTTGGTAATGGGTGAGCTTTCTGTGAATCTGTTTAGATCACAGAATTGTCGAAAACACTTGATACAATTCGATGGAATTTGAAATAATGAACTCCTCTTCACAACTGTCAGTTAGCTATAGTTGGACGATTTCCTTGTAAAAAATCGGAAATTTATTAGAATACAAATCAATACATTTTTTTTTTTTTTTTGGAAGATTCCTCTGTGCTTTACACATAGAGAGAGAGAGAGAGAGAGAGAAACCTGTATTGCAAGTTGACTAAAATTGACGTTGTTGTGCTTGGAATTGTTATTATAATTAAAAAGAAAAAAGATTGATTTAATCTAATTATTTGATAAAGTAATTTGTTTATTATGAATGAATATCAAATGTTTTTACGTACCATAAATTTCACTGTAATTAAGTAGAAGATGAATAGGAATATAAGAAAATGAAATTGACGGATATGGCAGTAAGGAATTAAATTGCTTGAAAATTCCAGATTTCCGTCTTGTATCATCAAAACAAATTAAGTAATTTCGTAAAAAAAAAAAAAAAAACACCACCCCAAATTTCAAGCTCATAATTTCAATAAAATAACACAGATGATTATTATTATTATTATTATTATTATTAAACCGACGAATTCATAATATGGATTAATATATAACTTGGAAAAAGTCATCTTATCAAATTTGATAAGAAACATTTGGCCAACATTGGAATAAAAAAAATTTTGTTAAAATCAAACCAAACATGAAAGAATATTTTCAATTCGATATTTTGTAAATATTTCTAATTTCGCTCGTTGGCAATTCAATTCGCTAAATTCAACACACACACACACACACACATACATCGAATAAACAAGTCTCTATCTTCTAAACAACTTCTAAATATATAACTTGGCATATATAAAATCGAAATGTTATTTCAACTGCGTGCCAAGAATCTTAAATAAAACATCCAAGTTTCTTAGACAGCTTGATATATACTGTTCGGTCAGGTGAAATTCTCTAAAATAACAAGAATGCGTAACTTAACAGTTTGCATTTATATATTTATGGTATGTGTAAAGCCGAAAAAATAGAATGAAATTTCAATTTTGGGTCTGTTTTATCTATACAGGCTGTATTATAAAAAAAAAACGCCCCAAGCCATATAACTCTGTTATTTCTACTGGTTCAAACAAAATTGAACTGTTGATTATCATCTATATTTTTTTTTAAGGTAGACGCTCAATCTAGATGCTAATTCCGCTTTCACCGGAAATACCCCAAACTTTAATTTTTTAAATGGAACACTCTGTATTTTTCATTATTTTCGCATACCTCTTCCAAAAAGCTATTAGGTGTCACATGCCTAAAACCAATAGTTATTGATTAATTAAATAAAAAAAACTGCAATATTTTATGTAAATCTAGCAACCGACTTAAGTCAATTCATCATTGATAAGTATAACTCATAATTAATTAACAAATATTTCAATAACTATTGGTTTTACACAGATAATAGTCGAAAAGCTTCTTTAAAAAAAATATAACAAAGCATCCGGAAATAATGAAATATACAGAGTGTTCCAATTAAAAAACTAAATTTAACTGCACTTCCGGCAAAACCGGAAATAGTAATGATTAAACATATATCTTGATAAATAGATGATGATCGACAGTTTAACTTTCTTTCAAGAACTATTGCCATATTTTTTATAAATAACGGAGGCGTTGTTTTTTCTATTATACAGCCTGTATATGATAGATTTTGACGACAAAAAAAAAACATTATCTCTATTCTACTCCAAATATGGACACCATTTGGGTTTTATAATGAGGATTTTTTATAGCACTCGAATTGCTTCATGGAAAGCGTTTTTATTTTTATGTTTCGAGGTTGGTATCCTCCTCAAAAAAAACTGCATTGATTCTGACAGTTTTTGTTTATTTGACCAACTGCAAGATGGCTGACAATAAATTCCCTAAATATACAATTTTTGTATCAGACCAAATTTTTGATTTAAAAATGGTAAAATAGAAAAAATAGTATAAAACACTCGTTTTATGGAACTAGTATCATAATGTACTATTATTGCACCTATAATAATAATAATAATAATAATAATTGTAATACCTAATAATTAATTTATCTATTATTGGATTTATTTTGAATCGATTGAAACTAATGGAATTAATGAAAATAATGGACAAAGTTATAATTCGATTCAACGTTAATTTTATATTCTTATTGTTTTTTATTACGAATTGTATTTATTCATAAATTATTTTTCAATATAACTTTTATAATTAAATAACAACATGCTATCATTCAATTATTATTAACTAACGATTCATAAATATTTACAACAAACGGTTAAAATTGATTATATCTGAGTCAACTATTATATGAAATCCATTAATTCATCGTTAAATATTTTACCGATTTCTAAATATATTATTGTTTAATTGTTTACCTTTATATACAGGGTAGTCCACTATAGTGACGTTCTGGGTCTTGCAACTCTGGCTCTAGTGGGTGCAAAAAAAAAACGGACTCGACGATCTAAAGTGTGATTTTAAGAGAACATTTTGACGTTAAAACGATTTCCCAAACTTTAGATTTTCGAGCGCAATTTGTTTCTCTCCACTAGAACCAGAGTTCCTACAAGACCAGGAGAGCCTCTAGTGGACCACCCTGTATAT
>JAZBGX010001852.1:0-15856 GCA_037414775.1 Zonitis immaculata
AATAGACATTCTAATTTTCATAAATCTACTCAAATATTTAATTTAAACAAAGTTTCATTTGCTATATATATCTTGCTTATTATTATTAATAATGATATAAACAAAATTTCAAATGTTCACAAATAAATACTAAAAGGGTAAGGGAACTTTATGTTATTTTTGTTAATTTTAAAAACATTTATTAAGATTTTTTTTTTTTAATTTATTCTAGGCCTCTATAAATTTAATAAAATATCAATGTCATATTTTTAACAGGTGCTGGCTACTACTTACTATTTATGATTATTGTGGGAAGTAATTTCAATTAATTGCTGAAATGTATTATAAGAGAAAATTATTTTTGATATAAAATATATAATTCATGAGAGACCTTGATGCTTCAATAATTAAGATGAATCAAATGGAAATATACCAATAATAATCAGATTATATTATTGGAATATGTATAAATTCAATTTTTTAACAAGAGAAGGTTACTAGAACGTAAAATTAATGAATAATAATAATTTAATAATAATGAAACGTTTATCTCTTAAATATTATCTTTTGTTTTATGATAAAACCTTTATTTCGTTCAAAATTCTTTTTTTTAACACTACATTAAATTTCACGAATTTTTTTATTGTTACAGGCCAAAGTAGCCATGAAGCGAGAAGCTGACGGAGATATGGGATCCCCACAAAAACGATCACGACGTGGAGATGAGGAAATTCGTTTACTTATACCAAGCAAGGTATTTAAGGAATTTAATTAATTATAGTAAACAAAAAAAAAAAAAAAGTTGTAATATCGAAATTAAAATCATCAAATATTTTATTTTCATCCAAGTATTTATCATCTGAAATTAATTGACTTTCCAAACTTTTACTCTATTGATGATGATAAATTTATGGATGGAAACAAAATTTAATGGACTCTGCTCTCAAGTTTTTTCCTTCCTGTTTTTGCCTCTCTTGTCGTTTGTTGACCCTTTGATAAAACTGAATAAACATACCAATGACCTCGATTTAATAATTTTATTATACCTTCGTTACTTTACTTACTCTGGAAGTTGGAATGATAAATAGATAGTGGTGTATGTGTATTTTAAATTAGGAGTTTTCATGCGTATTTTGACGAATTGCTACTCTTTAACAATTTAAATAATTTTTTTTTGAAATGGATTATCAAAAATATTTTAGTTTTGTATTTTTCAAATAGTTTTCTGTAGATTAGATATCTTTTAAGAAGTTTATTGAACTAAGAGGAAATAAGACAATGAACTTTATGCTAAGTTGTATAAGCTACTATTGTCTCACGCAAAGATCGTTATAGATATCAAAACTAGTTTAAAAAAATAAATAAAAAAATCTTAGCTGTTATTTTTTTTATTGAGAAAAATTCTGTTCTAATTGCAAGTACAATGTACCCACCTTTAGCTGAAACTAAAAAGTAAATGTTTGGCAATAGATTTTGTATGAAGAATGGAGAATTTTCGATAACATCACATGAAATAATTATCAGAGATTATTATACAAACCTTGTACCAGAAAAAAAAAGAGAAAATAGAAAACTATTTATTTTTGTATGACGAGAAGGAAACTGGATAGAGTGCCTGAAACCTCGATAAACTATATAATAATAATAATAACTAATAACTTTATTTTCTTCCCCTTATTCAACCCGATACGGAGTTGTTATGTTAGATGATGTTTGATATCTATTTACTAAGTAATTTAGTAACTTCGAATCGAACTAGATTGATGGAGAAAAAATTTCAATTTCGAAAATATCTTTTTTTTTCTTTTTTAAATTTTGACAGTTATTATTGTGCTCGAATTGCGTGATCTTTTCATGTTTCATGCACATGAAATATACTTAAAACAGAGCAAGAGAATAAGAAAGTCTCACACAATATTGCAAAAATACAATAATATCTTGACTAAAATGGGGAAAATAACGTTCCTGTGACATGCTATATGTATGTTTGTATATGATAAAGAAAAGGTCTCGTGTTTGATTCTATCCACTCTTATACACACAATATATGTAGTTTCTTTTTTTTTCCCGTACCATATTTGTGATATAAGGGGTTGGATATAGTTTTGGCGACATCTGTCTTGTCTTCAATGCCTTTTCCGGTTCAGCAAATTATCCACACGATTTATTTTAAGAGTTGTAGTTACCATTAAAACAACAATTATTTATGTTTATAATTTATCTTTTTCATCAATTATATTAAGTTAAAAGGAAATGTGGATATATTAACAATTGACATTGATAAATTTGTTTGTTTGATAGTTTTGTGGCGTTTCAATTATTTTTGTTTTTTTTTTTTCTACAGGTTGCAGGTTCCATCATTGGTAAGGGTGGCCAAAACATATCCAAGTTGAGAAGCCAGGTCAGTATTAATTAATAAAATGCTATCAAAACCTAAAATTGATGTTTTCCAAATTTGATAATTAATATTGCAAAATACTTTTTTTTGGAAACCATCAAATTTTTAGTTCTGTTAATATTATCTATTTAATTTAATTAATTATTTTTTTTAAATTAAAGTAACAATATTAAAAATATAATTAAATGGGTGACACTTTTTTTTTAACATTTCCAAACCAAAACTGATGGAGGGGTTATTAAAATTTTTTTAATGCTTTAACACCAAGCCAAAGCAAAGCTAATTCAATTATTAACTTGGCTAATAATTCATATACACACGTAAAAAGGTTTTTTTTTTTGTAAATAATAGAAATATAAAAATATATACAATAAATATCGTAGATTACATACATTTATTATATACTTGATTATACCTTTCGACAAAATATTTTTATTTTTGCACCCAGTATAAGGAGCAGATAATAATCATAATAAGCTGGTGATAATATGAATATGCAAAATATTAAAGAAATAAAACGTTGACGACTCCCTCCAAAGATAATAATAATATTAATTATAACTGTTTGTTTTTTTTGTTCATTTGTGATTGTTAATGAATGTTTGTGAAATGTTAATTATTTTAATTTGTGTTTTGGCTTGATCTCATTTTATTATTATTTGAATTAAAAATACTATTTTGAGAATCATATTGTAAATAATTGATAGACGTAGGGTTGCCCATTTTAATCGAAAACTAATTATTTAATTTTAACCATATTAGTTAATTTAATTAGATTTTATATCTTTGTATATATATATATATATATAAATAATTTATTTTATTTTATTTTTGTTTAAATTGAAAAATTGGCGCAACTCTGCTTATTAATTTTTTTCATTCAAAGAAATTAGTTCATTTTTTATTTTGTTGAATATTAATTATTGTTCTCAAAAACAAAATATTTATTTAATAAAATTCCTTTGTATGTAATTAATTTAGATAATTATTAATTTTTAATATTATTGTTATTAGAAGCCAGACGAGAATTTATAATTTTCTCTTATAAAAAAAAAAAAGAAAGGAAAAACTGAATAAAAACACTAAAAATAGTGTCTGCCCATATATCTATTACTTTTGAGATTGCAGCTTTAAATATCAATTAAGTACCACAATATGTTAACTAATTGTCTTCTGTCCCTCGGCTGTGCCACCCGTCCACCAATGACCACCTGCCCGCCAATGCCAATGCCAATTTTGCCACAACGAATGAAATGAAAACAACAGTACAAAGCCTCGATAACTGTCCCTGATTGCCCGGGCCCTGAACGGTAAAATTATTCAAACTCTATTTAGTTGTGCTCACTCCGGATCTGGTTGCACTGCATACAAATAAAAAATTGTATATACCCATAAAGCTAATAATAATAATCATAATAATAATGATGATGATGATGTCAATAATTATAATATAAAAATAGGTCAATCTCTTTAAAATTCTATTTTAATTTCAAAAACAATCAGAACAATTACATAGAATTGTCAAGAGATCGACTTGAAGCTCTTCATGGCAGGTTGTGAAAATTCTTAACCTGAAATGTTGGGCATTGTCTCTTTTGTTTGACAAAATAATCTGAAATATTGATTTTTATTTTAACACATTTTATGTACTTACTTTATTTTTATTTTTTTTTAAATTCTAATTAAAAAAAAGTATAATTCTCTTCAAAAATAATAATAATATATGTTTTCTAAATTAACAATATAGTGGTGCAACCAACCGGCTTTATCTTCGCTAGGTGGCGATTTTACTGTATATATACATTACATTATTAAACATGAGCAATAAGGTCCCCCTAACCTTGGCGTACTATATAATAATTATATACGCTTTGCCTTAGGTTGAGGCCATTTATCTAATATGTTCTAATCAATTTTTTTACAGGTCCCTAAATATATAATTTATACAGGTACAATTAGACACTGTATTTTGGTTTAGATTTTGTTTTTAGTATTATTATTGTTTTCTTTTTTCTTCTTCACTATAGTGTAGGCCCTATTTTTTGCGAGACACAGTGAGAACCAAAGCGAGGGAACAATTTCAAGAACAAGACTATCTACAAATTTCGATTATTATCTATATAAATTGATTAATTGATTAACATCATCATTTATATATTTACAATATTTAATCCATATTAATTCTGTTTTTATCTTTCTTATAATTGAATTAATTATTTCTTATAATAAAAATCGAAAATCATTTTCTTTTTATATTATATTAGTTAGGATTGATTTAATTATTATTTTTTTTTAGATTCCAATTGACCGTTGAGTTCTTTTAACATCTCTTTGACTGATTGATGGTCGATGTTTTTCCACTTTGTTTGTAAATGAAAAGTATTTATTTTGTCGATTTTGTTATTGTGTTTAGTTTGAAAATTGATTACCTATAGATATAACATTTCCTCCAACTCTTTCATATTAATTCTTTTCTATTTTTATTCATCTGAATTTCTATAAACTTTTTTTATTGTTTAATTTTTTTATTTATTGATTTTCATCTAGGTCTTCGTTAACTATATATACATATTAATTAAATGGAAATTTTCGTTATTTTATTTTATATTATCTCTCAAATTTCTTCTATAATTTTGACAATGTTTTGTTATAGTTTTTAATTAACTAGGTTTTGTTTACAGGATGTTGACGTTATCATCAGATTTGGATACCATCTGCAATATTGTTAATGATGTAGTACCAAACTTGGAAGAGGTGAGTTTGTTCTCAATTTATTATACACAAGTTTTTAATTCAAGATTCTCTATATTTTCCATTATACACTCATTTTTCATGTTGTTTATTCGTCGTAATCCTATAAGTAGTTGTTTTCGAAACCTCGACATAATTGGTAAAGTATTTCACTCTTTTTTCATTCATTTATTTCTATTTAACATTAGTTTGCAACCATCAAGTTTTAGATATACACCTAGCCATATTGGCGTCATGTTTTTATTCCAATTCGTCTATAATACATTGATGTGGCATTTGATTATAAACATCGTGTGTGTGCGATATATGTATGTCCGTGCTGTTATATTATCTACCTTTTAATAGACTTCGTGTATTGTCCTATGGCACGATACTACCAAGAACATAAAGTCGTCATTCCCTTTTGGTTTCAATCAACATTCTATCTATAACTAACAAAACTATATAACGTCGATAATTTATTTTACTCTTCAATTACTATCTATTCATTCTTTTTGGCTCCAAAACGTTGAATTGCAATTGAAAATTACTAGATATATTAAAATTAAAATGGATTATATTGAATAAAATCAATAGTGATTTGTTTGTTCAAATATCAATTTTGGTATTTTCGTATATTTGAATAGTTGAGTTATCATTTTTGATCTTTTAATAATTAATTCTATTATATTTGCAAATGTAATATGGTGAAACCACCCTAGACGACCGCCATTCGTAAAGCTTTTGATGTAATTTTTAATTTAAATTTAGTATTTGATATTGATACAACTGAATTTACATTTTCTTTATAATATAATAGCTCTAAAACCTTTATTGTGATCAATTTTTATTTGATACTCACATACCACTCTATATTATTTCGACTAACAATTCTTATATTCAATCATTACCACTGTAATGAATTAGTAATGTAGGTAGTATTTTGAGAAATAGCTTTCTCTTGTTGTTATATATAATTCATAACAAAAAATAGTCAGTTGTTTGTTGTTTTCTCTTTTTCCTTTCATGTTTTCATACGTCTATTGTCTTAACTTGTCTAGATCTCAAAATATATTAGACAGAAAGAAGAAAATCTAATTGTACTAGATCTACTCTTATATGTATACAAAATGAAGGAAAAAACATATCAAAAGCATCAATTCCAAAAAAAATATATTGTCCTCAAGATACTTCAAATCCTTATTTTTCACTCCAACAATTCCAGTACAATACATTCAATATTCTAAATATATATATATATATTTATAAAATTTATATTGCAGAATGGTAGTAGAGTGAACGGAAATGAATTGGATTTGCGTATGATGGTCCATCAGAGTCAAGCCGGTTGCGTCATCGGAAAGGCTGGATACAAAATCAAAGAATTAAGAGAGGTGAGTTATTTTTTCGCCATTTTTTTAACAGTTTTCATCTCTTTTTATCTTACAAAGTTGATGAACGAATTAAAAGTGAATCGAATTTGATTTATTTATTTTTTACTGCTTACTCATTAAATTTTTTGTTTTAATAATATTTTCGATATTTTGGTTCGTTATAGCAATTTGACGTTTGAGATCAATTTTCCCCTGTGGATCTAATTTCTAAAATACGATCAATATAACTATTTTCTAATAAAAATTCCTTTTATACAAGAGTGAATATAGAATAAGAAAAGATAGTATTTCAGTTTACCAAAAAAATTGGTATCCTATAACCTATTTCGTGTAAAGTGTATGCGCTCGTATGTGTGTGTGGTGTGTATATGCGTTTTTCCTTTAACAAGTTATCCACAAACCGGGAAAACCCGGAAATATCGGTTATTATCAGGGAATGTAAAGCAACTAGGAAAAATATTAGGGAATTGAATGGAAACGGCGATATATCAAGACATTCCAGAAAAGTAGTAGAAAATTTCATTTCGATAATTCAGAATAAATTCTTCAAATAAACAGAGTTTAACATGTCTCTAATTTTTTTTTTACCATATTGAATTATCGACAATTATCAAGGAAATCTTTAATTATATTTTTGTTGGTATCCTGTTGAATGAAATGTTGTCACAAATATCAATTATGATAATTGATTGTTCAATAATTGAAGGATTTCAACGAAAAAATAAAAAAGAAAAAAGCCATTTATTGAAAATACATTCCTGTATCGACTGATTTTTTTCTTTTCTTTCTCTCCAATTTTCAATGTTATTCTACTTTACTGCTTCATTTCCTAAAACTTGAAACGGATTTATTACCAATAATAATCATACTACATTGGAATAATTGACATTTTTGTCAAGTTAATAAATGTTAATTATCTTTGAAGGCTTGAATGCCGAACTTGTTGATTTTTTTTATTGTAATTTTCAATAATGTAGTTGCAAAAAAACATTAATAAAATAAGTTTACTGCTAATTTAATGTTGTTATGAAACAACTTGAATCTTGTTATGATTCTTGATGCTATTTCCATGCCAACAACATTTATACTGTATAAGTTTTATATTAAATTTTTTACTTATACTTCGATTGTATCGGATTATGATATACGAACAATAATTAGAGTTCGATCAGTGAAATTATAATACTAAATCGAAAAAAAAAGAGAGAAATAGAATAATATAATTTAATGCTTGATATAATCAAAGTGGAAGGTTATCGCAGTAAAAATTTTAAATTGATACATATCAGCTATCATAAATAACATTGTAAAGCTTTCCTATCCTATAGTTATAATTTCTATTAAACATCGAAAATCTATAGACAGATGTATAGTAATAGTTTATAGGATTTGAAAGTACTATTTCCTCTTATGGGTACACCATTCAATTCCTATTTAATAAGTTAAAAAAAATTTTGTTAATTAAATTAACATACTACTGTTTCTAAGCTTTTAGCATAGAATATTATGAATAGATATACACATGAATTATAGCTCAAAAATATGTTAATTACTCTTGAAATTGTTCTACTCGTAATAACATGTTTGTATTCAAGAGAATTTTAGCTCAATAGAAACAGTTACTATTTCTTTAAGTCAAAAACATTATAAGTAAACAATTGAAAGAGGTATCAGATGAGTAATTTGTTCTATTTAGGCATTCGTAAAATTTTTTAAAATCACAAATATCCATTATCCAATTATATTTTGCACTACGTTTTCATATTTTCTTGCACGTATCTACCACCAAGTTTCCCATGAGACTGACGAATCCAAATTATATCAAATTCTTCCATAAAGGAGACTAGGTGCCAACCGTTGCCAACAATGATACATCACCTACTATCTATATAATCATTTTTGTTTACAACCCCATACTTCCATATTTTTTTTTTCGTTTTAGAAAAATAAACTTGGAAAATTGACTTGTTGCCTTGATTATTTATTACCTAATTCGAAATCTTGCTTTTGTATAGTAGATAGGGGGGAGAATTTTAATAAATTGAAAATAGAGGTGAGGTGCCCAGGTAGAATAGATGTTTGATGATGAGAGTTGTAGGTATGTTAGGTTTGTATGTATTTCTCTATCGCGTGTGGAGTCAGGCCGGCGCGTCGACCGCCATCACCAACAACAGCAACAGCAAAATAGCAGATCCCCCCAATCAATACAAGCTGCGGGCGCTTGCTTGCTTGCTTTTGCTTTACCTCTACTAGAAAGCACAAGGATTCACAACGTTAGTTCAAACAACAGTACCCATACAGATATATTATCAGGCTTTTCTTTTTAATCAGTCTTTGAGACTTTTTCGAAAAATTGTGTGTGGCCATGTTGACAAAAACAACAATGGAAAATATTTATATCAAACTTTTCAAATTTCTAATTATCATAGACAAAGTTCATCTAGAAGAAATTAAAAGAAAAAGTATGAAACTAATTTATTTGTTAGGTTTGATTAATTCCATTGTCCCTATCAGTTGTGCGTGTAATTTTGATGGATGATTATTTCTGAAAAAAAAAAAAAAATTGATATCAGGGATATGATAAGTATGAATGTAAATTTTGAAGTGACATATTTGTAATGAATGCAAGGGTGTACAAGTGTTTTGGATAGAGGGTGCATCTTAAGAATATGATTTGGGTTATAATACTGTCTGTAGGCGGGAAAGTGGCTCATCTGACTTCACAATTTCTCAAAAAAAAAAATTAAAATTAAAATGACAGAAAGTTTTATTTGAGTCTCTCTTAACATTATTTAGAAACATTTTTCATCCTATGTTAAATTTTCTTATTCTTGAATACATTTGAAAATTGCATGGCTTGTAAGTAGTTTGTTTCGTGGTTTTTTTTTAAATTTTTGCTAGTAGATTATGAATTTTGTCGTTGACATCCATATAGATATTGCCCTGAGTGCGTCCTGTTTTAGTTTACGGTCTGTTTTATATATGGTTTTCGACGGTATAGTTGTGGTGGTGGTGTGTTTATGTCAAATTGAATCCACATTTATTTTGTGTGTTTTTTTTTAAATCCCCACTTTGTCGTTTGGAGGATATTACACTTGAAAGGACAGTTTGTCTTTTTAATTATCTTTCCGTCTATCAGTGATTGTTTTATTTTTTTTTTTTTTGGTCACAAATTGAAAAGGAATTGTTTTTTAATGCTCAAAGTATTCTGTTTAAATGAGAATCTTTCTTCCACAATTTTTCTCAATTGATATAGATTGATAGAAAAAAGTGAATATTCACTTGAATGGCTTCAAAATAGTATAATTCCAGTTTCAAAGAAAATATGGACGATCCTGTTCTTAGTAAAAAAAAATAAATGGTTGCTCTATTTTCACAGAAAATTTTTCATATTTGTTGAAATAATTTACCGTGTTACATGTTGTGAAATTGAAATTAGATTCAATGAAAATTTTCAATATCTCTCCTCAAGAAAATTTTATTGAAAAATTCCAAACAAATTCATTTAATATCTCTAGATAGGAAAGAAAAAATTTATAAAGTTGTAAAAATTGCTTCAAATACATTGAATGTACAATTCGATTGCATATGTCACTTCAAATTGAGATTTGTTCTATCCTATTGTTGGTTAGTCATACTTTTCTTTACTAATATTCCTCAGTTTTAATTCAATAAGTTTTATTTAAATAGTAATTAAAAAAAAAAGGGGAACAAACAGCTTTGAAGAGAAAAGCATATATGAATTTTTATGTCCAATTTAATTATGTTAGATTTACTATAGCCATTTCAAGTTTGGGTAGTAAAGTTAATCCGTAGAGATTTTGATGGGCTCGTAATAGGAGAACGTAACATTTTTCTGTTTTCTCTTGATAAAATATAGGAAATTGCACTACAAAAAACATTTATTTTGATTAATTCTTTTTTTTTTCAATTATTTACAGAAAACTGGTGCACGTATCAAAATTTTCTCCAATTTAGCCCCTCAAAGTACTGATCGTATAATACAGATAGTCGGTGAACCAGCTAAATGTATCGACAGTATCCGTGAAGTTGTTGCTCTCACTAAAGCTGTAAGAATTAAAAAAGAAAATTATAATAAATTTGTTTTTAAATAATATTAATTTTACAGAATCCGATTAAAGGAATTGTGAATAATTATGATCCACATAATTACGATGATTATTATGCAGAAGAATATGGTGGTTGGGGTAATGCAGGAAATGATCGTCGTGGTGGAAATATGGGTGGACCGGGAAATAGTGGTGGACCTAGAGGTGGTGGCCGTAATGGTTATAGAGATGGTCCAGGTCGATTCAATAACCGTGGAGGACCACCAATGCCGCCACCAAACCGTGGTGGCGGTGGAGGCGGAGGCGGAGGACCTCCTCCTATGAAGTAAGCTAAATACGAGTTTTTTTTCTTCTGTTATAATCGTGTTTGAGATATTGCCAATTTTTTTCTTATATATATGTATAAAAAATCATTGTTATGCAAAAAAGAAAAATTAATTTAAGTTAATAAATTTTGTATAAAATTACTATTTATATTATATGTGTAAGGAAAACAAAGTAATAATTCAGAAAGTTGGATTATTGACCAATAATTTTCCGATCTATTTATTGGATGTTTTCCACAAATGAATCATCGAAGAAAAAATTAGAATGATTAATTATTGTTGAACGGAATTGTGTTTTGGCATCCGATTAAAATTGTTCCTTTCGAATTGTATTTATTTTTATAGTTTTATAATTTATTGTTGTTTTTCTAATTTCGCCCACATAAATAAGTCTAGATAAATTCCTAATGATTGTAAAATTGTTTTTGAATGGCCAGTTATCAATTTGAAACAATTTACATTTTCAGTTGTAAATTTTTAATTAAAATGTTCATTATTTGTAAAGGAGGAAAATTTTTTTCCTTTCATTTATTGCTGGAATTACAGTTATAGCAAAAAAAAAGCCAATGAACGAAACTAAAAACACTACACCTTCATAATTTGATAATTTACAATTATTTTTATTCATATGTGTAACTAAATAATTCTATGATATTGTTGAAAAATTAATCGGACATAGTTTTAATTTAAATTATAAAGTTATTACAGTTACAATGATCGTCCAATGGGCGGTGGAGGTGGTATGTCGCAACGTGGTGGTGGTGGAGGTGGAGGTGTTGGTGTTGGTGGTGGCGGCAGCAATTACGGTGGTAATTATGGAGGTAATATGGGTGGTCGTCCACCAATGAATGGTGGCCCCCCACCACCATTTGAACGTAATGGTTGGGGTGGTCCACCACCTCCACCACCGACTGGTGGTAATCAAATGATGAGTCATCCACCACCAAATATGATGCCACCACCACCAAATGGTATGAATCAAGGAGGGCCAATGTCTGGTAGTGGTACAGGTGGTGGACCAACCGGTATGGGTGGAGGTGTTGGCGGCGGCGGCGGTGGAGGTGGTCCGCAAACTGGTGGTGGTAATGTTGGAAATGTTACCGGTGGTGCTAATAAGACCACAACACAAGTCACAATTCCAAAAGATGTAATATTTGAGAAAATATATTATTTATTCATTATTATTGTAATCAAATTATTTTCCAATATATTTGTAGCTTGCTGGTGCTATTATTGGAAAAGGTGGCGGTCGTATACGTAAAATTCGTCAAGATTCTGGTGCCGGAATAACTATAGACGAACCATTACCAGGTTCTAATGATCGTATCATTACAATCACTGGTACACCGAATCAAATACAGATGGCACAATATTTATTACAACAAAGGTAAATCTTCTCATTATTTTCTAAGCTTATTAATTATCTATTGTTGAGTAATAAAATTGTATGAGGTGATGGTTTTTTAATACCATTTATTACTAATAATTAATTTGAATTGTTTGTATTGAAATGCAAAAAATGCTTGCTTTTTGCTTGAATTTAATCGTTTCTAGCTTTATTATGTACATACATATATATATATATATATATTTGGATTCATATAATGGACAATTTTGTAAATATTTTTGATAATTCAAGAAAAACAACAAAGACTAATGATGGTGTGGTGTGAGATGAATTTTACAAACTAACATTTTTGTTTGTGTGTGTTTTGTTTTATATTAAACCAAAACCAGGTGGTGTTGTGTGGAAGACTAGTGATTTTGTTGTTCTAAATTTTATGTAACAAGGAATCACTAATCATCCCACAAAGCTGCTTCAAATCACTTCTTCATGGGACAATGTCTACCATTTCTTTCATAACCAAAAAAAATAAAAAATAATTATATATGGGTATGAAATATAAATGTTAATTTTCTATAAAATTGCATGATTTTTTATTTACATAAATATTTTCAAACAATTAACAAAATAATTATAAAATAAATAATTTAAATGATATTTTCTAATTTACAGTGTCCATAATAATGCAGCCCGTAATAGTTATTAATGTACACCTCTCAGTCGTGCAAAAAACAACTTGAAGGTATATCAAGAAGAAAAAAATGAGTGACAGTGCTGTTGAGAAAAATATAGTATATAAGTCTTATCTCTATTATATTATAATAAAAATAATTACTTGGAGTTTTTTTTCATTTTGGATATTTTTTTGTTTTTTTTTGTTTAGGAACATTCCAATTATTATGTGGGCATTAGTTTTGTGAATTGATCATAATTAAAATCTCAAAATTTCATATTAAACAAACGAATAATTGCCATCAATTGAAAAAATAAAAATAAACAATTTTTTGTTTTAATAAAATTATTATTATTATAGATAAAAGTAAATGTTGAATGTAAGGTGTAGAATTCCTCACCAGATCTTCCATAATCTGCCACATGTTTATTTTTATATCAATATTATCAAGTAACTTTAATAACATAACAGAACTGTTTTCTCTATAATTAACTTTGATGTGTAGTTATAAGATTTAATAATACATTTTGTGTTTATTTTGTTTGTATTTTTTTTTTATATATACATATATACATCAGGGAACAATGCAGTACAAATTATTTTCTCAATTTCTAATTGTTCCATGATTTTTTTTTTATTTGAGTTAAAAGTAAATAACAGCAAATATTCAACCAAATATTTTTTAGTTTTAGTTCTTTTTTTTTTCATGTATTTTAATCAAGCATGTATCTCTTTGTGTAAGGAACAAATAAATGCATTTCATTAAAATTGTTTTTTTCCATTTCTAATTGTAAAGACCTACCAAAAACATAAACAAATAGACTTTCAATCCGAAAATATTTTTATTTTTCAATAAAATAATAGTAATATGGTAAATATTCCTTAAGACTAGTCATATAAAATAAATAAATTTTGTCAGGTATTAGCTACCTATTTCTTCTATATAAAATATATCACAATCGATCCGAAAATCAGAACTTTACAATATTAAAGCTTCAATAAACAGTTTGCAATGTCGTCAATCATGAGTCATGATGGTGATATTGTTCAGGATGTTCGGCAATGTAAAAAACATAAATTAAAGGTATCGCAAATATTACGATAATAATACAAAGAATCAACGCCTTCAACGATATGTCACCATCAACTCCACTACAATCGAATCGTGAAACATTATTAGATTCAATTTTGTCGTAGTCTTGTTGTTGCGGTAATAATTCGACTTCTTCATCGATATCATCATGGATTTCCACTTCTTCTATATTATCATTTTTTTGTACAATTGAACTATTGAATATAATTGTATTAACTTCATTAGCTTGAGATTTCTCTAGACTATCACCCAATTTTACATTAACTATTTCACAATCAATTTTATTATTACTTATATTCGCAATATGTTCAGGTGAGCTTCTACCACTTTGATGTACACTAGCTAGTGCTGTAGTAAATGGCCGATATGGTACTTTAATGGTACGTTTAGCGAATATTTCGTTTTCTCTATGGATATTGTTTAATCGTTTCAAATCTTCGATCTAAATAGAAAAAATTAGACAACGCTAAACAATTTAATTTCGCCAACTTACTGTGCAATGATAACGGATCGCTAACGATTGTAGAGTATCACCATCTTCAACTAATTTGTCTATAGTAGGAATTTCTCGTTTAGTTGTTGCTCTACGTGTAAATAATTCAGTTTCTTCGCCACTACTACTGTCGCTGTGTTTCGAATGGTTATGTTTCAATCTACAATAACTATTATAACAATTGACAATTATAGATATAATTGGTTCAACTTACTTTTGACGTTTTTTCATCATTTTTATAAAGAAAATTAAATTAACAATTATTACTGAACGAAAATTTGGCACCCAAATATTCCTTAAAAGTGAGGTTAAGAAATTGTCAAATTCAGACGTCAACTATTACAACATTGCCAGTTGTCGAACAAAGAAAATTATTCATTAACAAATAACATTTCTATGCTAAAATCAAGTATCATCTGGAACTCTATGCTGTGGTGTCCTTCAATACTAACAATAAGTATCTGAAATTTGAATATGAAATAATTTAGAAATTCCCAAATATTTGTGAAATGATTTGAGCTTTGGCAACGTTGTTATTTAAATGTCAAGTACATGCTAATGTATAATCTATTCATTGTAGGTTGGACACAAGAAAATTGAGAAAATTAAGGGAAAATCGTTATTTAATAATATTATCGTTTAATTATAAGCAATTACTTTTGATTTACTTTGATTATCATCGTTAGTTTAGTTATTTATTAATGTTTCTTTAGATAAAATTTTAGTTGTGGTTATGCACATGTGATACCTTCTGAATTTGAAAATTTAGTTGTAAAAGTGATAACATCAGTGTTTGCCTTCAAATATCCTCAAATAATGACCGAACCAATGGATAGCAGCACATACTTTGAGAGTTATGAAAATCTAGAGGTAGTTATAACAATAATTATAAAGAATTAAGCATAACCTCAATTTATATATTTATTTACAAAATTTTAACAATTGCTTTACCAATATTGGCACCTTTTCGCATTCCAATGAAAGCTTTTGGTAAATTGTCAAAACCCTCAGTTATAGTTTCACGATATATCAATTTACCTTCATATATCCATTTCAAATTCTGTTCAATACCATCATTCCATGAACTTTTATAACTGAAAACATTTACACTTTCCATTTTTAAATGATTCATTTCAACATATTTTTGAATGTCTGGTAATTTAGATGGTTGAATAGCGTTATAAGTTGATATGTGACCACAACAAGCAACACGACCAAATTTGTTCATACGTTTCAAGACTGCACCACTAATATCACCACCAACCTGAAATATATATACATATATATATCTTAAATGACTATAATTTTAGAATTGAAAAGTGTACGTTATCGAAATAACAATCGATTTTATTTGG
>JAZBGX010001853.1:0-15855 GCA_037414775.1 Zonitis immaculata
CCAGTCCATGCTGAATCTAAACCGAAAAATCTTAAACGCATAAAATATTCGGTGTTGTCGGTTAATAGAATCGATGGTGCTATTGTTTTACCTTTTAAAATATCTAAAGGTAATTTATTTGTTTCTTGTTTATTTTGTTGTATAATTTTAAATTCGAAATGTTCTAATAACATATTCGATATAATCAATTGACCAGATATAATTATTTGTTTTTGTGTTGGCGATAATGATTTAATACAAATTATTAAATGTAAATTATCTAATTTCATTGGTACTTTAAAATAACCATCATAATCAATATAGAATGGTTTCGACCAATTCTTTTCAATTGTTATAAATAATTTACGTTCGAATTTTTGCGAACGCCAACAATATAAATGGAATGTTTTCGGTATTAAATAAATACCTTCGTCTGTATTGATTTGACCAAATTTCAATGTTAAATTTGTATTATTACAGATGATATAACGTGTGAAACAAATGAAATTATTATCGTACTGTTTTAAATATTGCAACCATAATCTACTATTAACAATCAATGTATGTGCTATACTTGGTCCGAATATTAAATTTATATCGTCTGTTAATAAAGAACATTGTAATTCTTTAGCAATATTAATATCGATTTTAAAGAAAAATCGTTCAAACAATAATTTCTCTATTAAATATAAATAATCTAAAACGAAACATTTCGTTATACTTGTCAATTCAATTGATAAAGTTCCTGTTTGCCATGTTGCTAAATTTAAACGTGACTTATTCCAAATTAATTTCAAAAAACTATGATGTTCCGGTACAAATAAATCGAAATTATAATCATGTAGATAATCTGGTAATTGTTTCGTTCGATCAAAACAACTAATTAAATTCAATTCAATTTTCGTTAGATTAATTAATGATGTTATTTTTGGTATTAATGTATTATTGAAATATGAATCGATACGCATACATGCTGCTAATGCTCTTGGTGATATCGGTATTTTACGTTCATCAGTTGGATCTAAATTTGTTAAAATTACACGCCATATTGATGCAACAGCCCGTTGCGGTTGTATTTTTGGTAAATTCAAATAATTCACATCCGTTTCAGATAAATAAAATTGTAAATAATTTATAAATGTATTTTGATAATCACACCAATATTGTAAACGGCATATCAATTGTTTTGTTTCAATATTTGACGATATTTCAAACGGTACAGGAAATACACGGATTTTCGTTAGTATTCTCGGATGCGGATAACGCCATGCCATACCACTATTGTCCGAATTACTCCAAAATATCACCTGATAAGGCAACGGTAATTCATCAACATTATTTGTATTGATATCGATAAATTGGAAAGCACCAGCTCGTAAATCGTCTTTATAATACTGTTCTCTTTCTAATATTTGTTTTTTTGTAATATCAATATCATCAATTGCATTTGATTTAGAATAATGATTCATCATCAATTCGGTTATTTCTTTTACAACATTCTCGACATTTCTAAGACGTTCCGGACATACATTTATTATAAAACAATCACAATTCATTGACAAATGCAATAATGGATCATTATCGTC
Source organism: Zonitis immaculata (assembly GCA_037414775.1). NCBI lineage: Eukaryota > Metazoa > Arthropoda > Insecta > Coleoptera > Meloidae > Zonitis > Zonitis immaculata. The sequence continues at coordinate 1,566 of JAZBGX010001853.1, forward strand.
CATTTGCCATGTTTCGAAAAATGCACAAATCTCTATAAGAAAATTCCATGAATTTATAAGATTTTGTTGTGAATTTTCTGTAATTAAATTCAAATTGAAACAATTAATTTCTGTTACATTACAAATTTTCTCTGGACGATCATATAAATATAGATGATTTTCTAAATGATTCAAACTTAAACATGTTTGAATTTTATCAATTTCCCATATAAATACTAATTGTTCCGTTTTTATTTCAATTGTATCGATACCACGAAAATTATCTTTAAATTGTCGAAAATTCGATTTCTCATCAATTTGTTCGAAATGCGTTTTTCTTGTTTCGTAAATTGCAAATTTCTCAATTAAACGACGTTTGATTATCGATAAATCTAATAATTTTCTAATCGATAAAGCTAAACGAGTTGGTCGTAATATATGAATTGATATATCATTAGATTTACCTAATTCATTTATAAATTTCAATGTAAAAAATGCTGGTGGTATACCTGTTATTGGATGTGCATTACCCGATTTTGTTTCTAATAAATTTATTGAAAAATCTTGTTGTGTTGTTGGTAAATGTTGTATTGGTTTCGTTTCAATATTATTCATTTTCATACAAATATCAAAACATGATATTTGTGTTTGTTTCGATAATTGTTGTATTGAAAAATAGGCATTCGGTTGTGATATTTGTAAATAAAATAATCCATAATACTTATGTGATTGTTGTTGTAATTTAACATCTTCAACACTTTCTTCTTCTGAAGCTTCATAATGTTGATCATCATCTTGTGAATGTTTTCTATTCTCTAGCTTCGAAATATTACAATATTGATATAATATTAATGTAATTTTACCAGCTGTAAATAATGTATCGATTGGTATACGACAAAAAATATTAACTAAACCAGATTTCGATACTTTCTTATGAGGCTAAAACGAAAATTCATACAATTTGTTGCCAAAATATATATATATATATCCAAAAACTTACTTGTGTTATGTATTTAGAGGACAAAACACTATGAATATCGGACGTATCAATACCAGAATCTTTATAGAAATCTGTTATCTCCATTTCAATATTCTCATTGAATATTTGATCGAATTTCAAATAAGATTCAATCAATTCAGTTTCTAGATTTTCATCTAATTTCACTTGATTGAATTCATTAATTATTATCGATAATAAATGGATTTGTTCAAATGATATTTGTATATTTACATCCGAAACTAAATTAATTTCAAATGAATTACCACAAATAATCAAATCATTTTTATAAATCATCGCTGGTGCAGCCACCACACTCATATCAATCCTACAAATAGGTTTTTTTTCCTTCATAAATTATTGAAAATCACAAATCACAATCGATATTTTCTTACTTTTCAACTATTTGTTTCAAATTTAAAATTGGCGAAATACTATATTGACCTTGTTCTAAATTATTCCATTCTAAAGCTGGATTCTCATTAACACCAACATTTCTTGTCGACAAAACATTATTCAAATCATCCCATTGAATTGTACTGACACTAAAACCGATTATATCCAATTGATATTGACGATCTTCTAATTCGCTACCTTCAATAAAAATAATTAATTTATAAATAAACAAAGATTAAAAAAAAAATAAAAAACTTACCGGGAATGTTTAAAATACGAGCTTGTGCAGCCTGTCGATAAATATCCGGTCTTATCGGTGTACGACAAATCGGATTAACAACAGTTGGACTTAGACAAATTTTATTAATTTGTAAAATGTAAACATTATGTAATTGTTTGTTATTTTCATAAGTTAATGATGGTATTATAAAACGTAACGATTGACATTCAAAATATGCTAATGGTAATTTTTGATTATTAAACCATTGATTATTATTAATATTCGATATCTCTCGATTATTATTATTATCATTATTACTGCGATTGATTGGTACAAGAATTTTATAAAAACTCATTAGAACCAATGGTGGTATTATAATATCAATTGGTTGCATATTTATAACAATTTCCGAAATATATCTAGATTTTATTATTGCTACTTTATCATCTCTTTTCATTTTATTATTATTATTATTATTATTTGTACCCCATAGATTATGTGTATGTTGTCGGCTAGCTCTAGTTATTGTTAAACAAATGAAACCACTATCTTCATGTCGTTTTTCAATTGATAAATCATCACGAAGACGCATTATCAAACCTGAAAATTCGCCACTCTTCCATTGCATTTTATTCGTATTCCTTTGAAAATGTTGTATCGAAATTGAACCAATTTTCGATTTAAATTTCAAATAAACACTTTGATAATCTAATGAACTAACAATATCTTCAATATCAATCAATAATTTCAGTTCTATATTATTAATAAATTCTTTTGTTAATAATTCAATAGAAAATTTCGTTATTGTCCATTGTATCCATATAGTTAATTTGAAATTATCATTACTACTATCATATCTATCATCATTATTTATTGATATTGTATTATCACTTGTATTATCAATCGTATTATTATCGCGTACTGTTGGTGATATTGTTGGACTATTTGGTGTTATTATTGTTGGTAGACTATCAATTTTTATATCATTTTCGATTTTTTTCGGTAACAATCTAAATAAAAACTCACTAAAACCATGATAAATTGATAATAATAAATATATCTGACTTGATGATAATGATATAACAATTGGTGTTGTATCGATATGAACATAAATTCCTAATTGTTCCATTATACTTGTTGTTTGTAATTGATCAGTTTTTGTTGATAAACCAACTGTTGCATTTAATGTTACCGGTTTTAATAAGGCTAATTTTTTATTTTCAGTTCTAATATTCAAATCAGACATTGTAAAAGTCCATGGGAAACTTGTTTTATCTACAAAACAAATAATTTTTATCAATTACTAAACGAATAAATATTTTCTAAATCATTTACGAATATTCCAAATGTCTTGTGGTAATTTCATTGGTAAATTATTAGCGTATTCCAGAATATTTTTCTTTTGTGCTGAATGTATTGTAGCAAATGGTAAAGTTATTATCATAACATTTGTTGCAATTCCTTTATGAATTGCCAAATGGATTGCTTCTTCTACACCTAAAAATCAATCGCATAAAATCGAAAGTTTCAACAATTATAATAAATTGAGAAAACAAATACCTTGAGAACCAACAGCCGATATCGAATTTGTTGGAATATAAATAGTACATTGTGAAATATGACCATTAATTACCATACATTTCCAAACACTATACCAATCTTTTAAAAACTGATACACTTGATCTTGGATCTATTAAAAAATATAATTAGAAAAAACTCAATTGTTATTAGAAATTTTACATCAATTTTATCACTGATATCGTCATTAATTTTCGCTGGTATATTTACACTTATGCTTTTTTCACGTTCAGAACTACTATGTATCGATTCAATATTATGACTTAATTTTTTCGATGTTTCCGATATTGTACCTAAATTTTCCGATAAACTCTTCAATCGACTACCACCAATCTCCGGTATTTCTTGTTTCTTCATTGATAATAAAACCGGTTGATATAATAACCATTTAAATAATAATGGATCTAGACAGATTTGTATTTCTTGTAAATTTAATAATACAATCGATGGATGATTTTGTAATTCCGGTTTTAATGGATATTGTAAAATAAATTTGAATAATGGTAAATTATTTGTTTTTGTATCAGGACCAGATAAAAATAGAACTTGTATTTGCGATTGTTCTTGTTGTAATGGTTCCAATATGAAACCTTTAATTGAACTTAAATCAATATTTATTGTTGTTGTTGAATTTGTTTGTAATTTTTTAAAATGAACATTCTCAATAAATATCTCCAAATAAGGCAAATCTATAAATCGAAATAATTTGAATTGATTCAAAATACAAAATATAACAAACAGAATTTACCGTAATCTTTAACTGCATCGAAAAGCAACGAAGTATTGATATGATTATTTTTCAAGTCATAACCATTTAAAATACTGTGCAGGATATCGGTGATAACCATCAATTTTGGATTTGTTCCATTTAATGTTAAATTATCTATAAATTAATTTAATGAAACTATAAGATAGAAAAAATAACACAAATTTAAATACCTAATTCGAAATTCTGTTCATAATGTATAATATTTGGATCCAACCAATATTGTGGCTTATAAATTGTTTTACTACGATAATGGATATTTAATGGTATTAAAATTGTTGTTTGATGTGTTGTTTTCAAAATTAAACGACTAGATAAACCAATAATATTAATATCGATATTTGTAAAGCAACGATCGAACATTTTCTTTGGTGGATCCGGTAATTGACAAGTCGTATGTATTAAACGATTCAAATACATAGGATCCGATTTAATAATTTCAAATGATTTACATTCAATTGTTAATTTCGGTAGTAGTTGTATTGTTGGTTTTGGTGAGTTTCTATGTTTCTAAAATTGAAAATAAATTAGTTTTTCAATTGTTTTTTTTCCCTCCTTAATATCTAACTTTAGATTTTTTGGCAAGAATTTCTTTTGTTGGTGTAAATTCCGGATGATCCATTAAATACAATTCAATAATTGGATTGACAATCATAATTTTGATAGTTCTGGTTGGTACATATTCATTTAATGCATCAAAATCCTCCTCAGATGGTGGTAATAATTCGGTCAATAATGGATCTGTTTTGTCGTAAAAATATGGTGTATATTCATAAAATGATTGTGCAGCTATTAATGTATTGATTCGATGATATAAACCAGAACAATACGTTAATTTCAATTGCCCTATACATAAACGTATCGATCCACGTTCAGCACAATTACTATATTCTAAATTACTACTATGTTCTGATATAATATCAGCAATAGCATCATCCGGTACACCCATTTCGTAAATATAATCAAATGCTATTGCCGGTGTACGTTCTAATAGTACATCTTTAGTTACTGATGTATTATGATAATCCCAATTGGTGTTGTATTTACGATAATTGCCACAATTTTCAGCGGCTTCAGCATCGAATAACGAATCAGCTTTATGGCTAGTTGTCTCATATCCTAAAAATTTATAGTTAAAAATTGTAAATTGAAAAATTATTGTGAATTACCAATTTTTAGATAAATATTCGATTTTAGTAATTCTTGATAAGAACACGAACATACACCAATTGGTAATAAAATTATCTCACTAATACCACAAGAAAAATTACACCATTTCAAGCTAACCATAATAAATTCTGAATAAATGCCTTGTAATTGAAATGTTAATAACGGATTATAACGGATTTTCTTTTGATTGTAATAATTTTTTTCATTACACTCAGATACTTTAAATGTTATAGAAGCATTATCAACATAATAACCAATTTGGAAAACATGTCCGGATTGATTTAAAAATTCTTCATCTGCTGTTTCATCCCATTGTGTTGGTAAAACGGATGATACATAAGACCATGCCCAATTTGTCCATGTATCACCACTATCATTACCATCTAAAAATTAATTTTTATATTGTGAATTATATTAAATTAATATAAATTGAAATCCACCTTTTGAATCAGTTGGATTCGTTAAATTATCATTACTATCTGATTGGATTTTGATTTTTTTCTGTTGCAAAGCATGTAATAATTCCAATAATCTATAAACCATTGGTACTTGTTGTTCTGTCATACCGAATTCCATACTAAAAATACCTTTTTCCAATTATTCAAGTCAAAATTATAAAATTTCAATTACCTATTGCAATAAATGTCTAGACGAGTCAATGAAGATTTATTGATTGTAGACGATATGTAGCTACGTAAGAAATGCATAGTCATTGAACATTTATATAATACAGGCTCTTGATAAACATTAATCTTTCCAGACGAATTTCTTTTATCTAAACATATAGTCAAGTCGTGTATTGATATTACTTTTCTTAAAACAACATGAGTTGGAGAAATATCTAGAATTATCTTTAATTAAATATAAAAAGTCTAGCTATAATCTTATAATTACCGATAAATGTAGGCTCCCATTTATCATCACACGATTCTAATTTCAAATGCCTCACATTCATTGACAACACAATATCTTCTTCTACATATTTCAATATTAAATTATTACAAAAAATCCGTATATTGTTAACAATTTTGTTGATTAATAATTGAACGTAATTCGGTGGTGTTTCAACTAATTGCCTGTTCAAAATTGGATTAATAATATATCAATGAATTTCTATTAAACTTACTTATTAGAATGTTTTTTGCTTTTATCTTTATTAACGAGATTATAAACTTCAGATGGAACTCTAGCACCAGGTTCTTTTAATTTTAAAACACATTCTAGATAATAATATTTTGATTAATTTCATGTTTTGTTTTTATTTGGATAAAGAATATTTTAAGTACCGATTGTATTTATTGTTATTGTAATTGGTTCGGATGTTAATTTCGTCCATGGTACATGAATTGATAATTCACGTATATGTCCTGAAATAAAACTAAACGGTGATTGTAGTTCATGTTCTAGAACTTCTAGTCGTAAATCAAGACTTTGAAAGGAAGCATCACCGCCCCATAGAGAAACCTACAAATATTATTCGTTAAATATAATCGGAATTTTTATAATGACTCACTTGAGAATCTTCCAATTTGAAATTTTTGATATATTTATCAACGTAGCTTAGTAAAATTGGGGCAATATAAGATTCTAATTTGAACATTTTATCATGAAAGATGTTAAATATTTGATGATCGTTAATCTTCCAACATAATCATTTGATCGTTATTATTTGAATTCTATTGCAATATTCCTACTTTAAACGTGTTAAATTAGGAATACGTCACCTATAATTATCTTAAACACTAGAAAAATTTAAATAATTCATTTTAATTTTTTTGCAAAATAATTTTCACAAAAAGTCAAAAATATTCACAATCAATTCCCCTAAATAAATTATATTGGTACACATGAAACAATTCAACCAATCACTATGAATCCTGTCATTTGTTTTTCTATTTACCCAATTTTATTGGTTGTTTGATTAATGACAACAACAGTTTGTACAACTAGTCTAGACAAAAATCGAATATCCCCAGTTGAAAATGTGACAAGATGGCGAATGTACGCGATAGTGATACATGTTTGTGGTTACACAATAAATTAGGAATATCGAATGATTCATGGACTGGTGGTTCAATTTGTTCACAGTTGAATGCCGAAGTGCTTAGAAATATAAAAGATTGCTTTCCCGATTTACAAACACAAGTGAAATTAAAGCTTTTATTAAGTTTCTTTCACATCCCGCGCAGAAGTCTTGAAGAGGTGTGTTTACATACAACAACAATAACAACAAAAATATGAACAATTAAATTATTTAAAAATTATTTCTAGTGGAGAAATGAATTGGAGCAAATATTGGATGTTGCCGTTTCTGATTCAGAATTGTGGGTATCAATGTTAGCTGAAGCTTTAAAAACATATCCAGCAACAGGCAGTTTAAATACAGAAATATCAGATTTGGATGAAGTACGACCAATTTTTACAGATTTAGTTAATGATTTAAAGAAATTAGTTAGACGTCAAGCTGAAAATGTTATGCTACCGATGGAATGTCATTATTTGAACAAATCAGCTCTCATATCAGTTGTATGGTTTAATTTATTTTCATCTAATAAATATAATTGTTAATATATATTTTTTAGGTTGGCCATAAGCCAGAAACAACCAAACATTTTACTATAAGAAAAAAACAAAAATCGGCAGTTTTACGTGCTGATTTATTACAAAAATCCACAGATGCTGCTTCGAATCTTAAAAAATCATCAGCTCCGGTTATTCCAGTTAGATCTCGTGGAATGCCTAGAAAAATGACTGATACAAGTATAATTTTATCATTATTATTGATTATATTTTGTTAATTATGCTCCTTTTTTTTTGGTAGCTCCATTAAAAGGTATTCCAAGTAGAGTGCCAACTTCTGGTTTTCGATCTAGTGTTTTAAATAATAATTTGAATAATAGACCACCGTTAGCGCGAATTACAGCTGGTCGTAAAGAAGGTGGTGTAAAATTATTAGATATTGCAGATCAACCATTAGGATTTACAGCGAAAAAGAGAAAAAAGACTCACGGTAAAAATCAATAATTTCAATATTAACTTATGTTTATTGATTCAAATTATTTTTGATTATAGAAGCCGAAGAAGCGAAGAAAACGAACGAAAATACACAAAATTTACAAAGTCCTCCACCTTTGTCTGGAACAACGCCAGATTATGCTGCAGGTTTAAGTTCGACACCTGCTTATGCTCCTCCAACTCCACAACCGATTATCAATTCAACTAGTAACTTCACTATACAAAAACTAAGAATAATTTTGTATTAATTTATATTTTTCAATTGCAGCACCGTCTTCCGTTTTAGTATCAACCGGACAAACAACTCAATCACCAACAACACCAGCAACAACAATAACAACAACAGTATCTCAGACAAGTACAATAAAAACAACACCAACAGTACAGTCATCGCAATTAGTAACAACAATGCGTCCTGTACCACCATTATTAGCAACAACACCATCAGGACAACGTACAATTATAACAACAGATCAAACAGTTAAAACTATATCACAAGTAACACCAATTACAATCACTCAAAGACCTAATCAACAACAGTCTCAACAACAACAACAACCAACAGTTACGCATATTCGAATACAACCACAACCAGCTGCCAATTCTTTACAAAGACGCGGTCTGGCTCTGACGGTAATTTATTTTTGATTAATTATTTTATAAGATTTTCTTAATAATTAATTTGTAGAGAGAACAAATGTTGGAAGCTCAAGATATGTTTAGAACTGCGAATAAAGTTACACGACCGGAAAAGGCTTTGATTTTAGGTTTTATGGCCGGCTCAAGGGATAATCCATGTCCGCATTTGGGTAATATTGTTACAATAAAATTATCCGAAGATCAAGAGAATGTTTTACAACCGGATGATACATATTTAACAATGTTGGCAGAGACACACTTCCAAATGAATTATAATAATGGTGAATGGAAACGTATAAAGAAATATAAACATATAGAAAATGTTACAGAAACAATTACGCAAAATGTGCAAACTCCAGTTGTAGGTAATTAAAATCTAATTATTGTTCAACGAGTATTATAGTTTTCTTCTATTTTTTTTTTGTCATTTTTATTTACTGTTATTTATTTGAGAGAATAATAATTGTTTAATGTTATTATTGAACATAGATTTAAATTGATTATCGATAACGTTACAGAATTATCGAAATTTCTCCTTTTTGTACATAAATTTTGTTGTAAATATTGTAAAATTCTAATGAAATAAACATTTTAAAAATTCCAATCTGTATCGAATTAGTATATTTCCGGTTTGTATTATCATTTATTTATGAATGATTTATTGTACACTTGAAAAATATCCGGACTTCCGATGGCTCCATAAATATTACCTGATCTAGTTATTATTGGTTTTATCTTTAAAAATGTATATTTATGTATTTTTATATTTGATAGATCAAAAAGCGTTACAGCCACCTGTTGAAATTTTCGCCCACTTGTCAAAAGCTCCTTTACGAAAACAGGCAATTAACGTAATGTGTCGGAATATACTCTTAAATGTTTGGCGCCGGCGCTATCATATTTCTACTTACCAAACAAGCAAAATTGTATGTATTGGACCCGACAAATGTCTAGACATTATTCAAGTTTTTACAGACGAATTTTTGGTTGGAAAAATTCGGAATTTTGTATAAGTTCAACTTGATGAATCTCTGGCAAATGCAAATTGTTAAAGCAAATCTATGATGCTGTTAAGTGATGGTTTTAGAACGTCTTATCTTATGTTAGGCATATACACAGATAAGGCAAACTATTGTTGAAACGATAATATTGGAACTCGAATAGAAATGATAAATAATAGAAATAGTATCGATGCTCATCATTTTTATGGCAATTTTGTTTGAGATAGGGGCTGATTTTGGGATTTTTTTTTAAATCAAAAACAACATTACAAGCTTAAATTTCCTATTTTTATATAATCAATATAAAAAAATAACAGAATTTCAATAAAACAAATGTTAACAAAATTTACAATAATTATTTAAATAATTCACAAAATTATTTCTTCAAAATTGCATCTATCGTAAATTTACTCAAAAGCTTCTCTTTTGGCCGTATCGATTTTTGTGTATTTATCGACGCTACGCCTTCCAAATTCTCCAAAGACCGGACAACTAAATTTTGCGGTAACACCGGACTCGATGGTATCGTTCGCAATTCGTGTAAATTACTATAACGTTCATTATTATTCAAACCAATAATAGGATGGTAGTAATAATATGGTTGTTGATACCAATACGATGGTGGATAAATCGGATACGATTGATAATTATATGGATAAAATTGAGTTATATATTGGAAACTTGATTGATAGTTTAATGATGATAATGGTGGTGATTGTTGATTTATTGTGGGAATAGGGGATGGTTCGTCATCGACTTCAATTTCAGGTGATGATGATGATCGTGAATTATCATCATTATCGATGATTTTCGTTGGGGAATTTTCAATTTCTTTATCTTGTTGTTGTTGTTGTTGGCGTCGTTTCCGTTTAGCGTACGATTTCCCATTTTCTTTGAATCCTTTAGCAAATGGATTATTTTCAACTTTGAGTTTTGTAATTTCTTGATTTTGATAAGCCGTAACAGCGACAAACCGTAATTCAGGCAATACAACATTCTTTGTTGGTTGTGCAAAATTACTATGATAATTACGATTTTTATCGCATTCAACAATAAAAATTCTCGGTTGATAACGGTGCATCGATGATAATACAACATGTCCCGTTTCTAATGGTTGATTCATTGATGGTAATTTATTTGTTAATTTCAATTTACTGAATGATACAGCACCGGCCATCCATTCGCTACCTTTAGCTGGTGATCGTGGATGTAGATACATACGATTTGGATTTTGTGCATCAGCACTACCAGCCGATGCCCAACCAGTTGTATTTGAATATTTCTCTCGACAATTACCAATTTGTTCGAAATAAATCAGCATACAATACGTAGTTTCGGGTTCCAAATCACTAACAGTTATACTTATTGTTGGAAACATTCGCCTGTGAAGAAAAATAATAAAACAAATGGTTAATTTGAGCGGCGCCTGTTTTTTTTTTTGTTGTTGTGAAGAAAGGAGAAATCTTTTTGCGGCCTTAACACCCGAATTCACCGGTAAAGCTACCGCCTTAAATCGTAACTGACCACCCTATAGGTATTGTAAAAGATTGCCGACATATGTGGCGACCAAAACATCCCCTTTCACACTTATTTTCTTTAAAAAGAATAAAATTTCCACACATTTGGACGGAAGTAATTTGTAAAAATTTCTATAAAATAAAAACAATCAAAGTTCGATTTTGCCGTATCCGGAAACGTGACTATTGGAGCGGTCTTGAGGATTATAATTAAGAAAACAAAAAGGCGGCTTTTAAAATACACCCCCCTAAAAAAAAACAACAAAAACGTCATCTGGTTATATAAAATTGGGCTTGTTAAATTATTTAAAGTTAAAGGACTGTAATTTTATCAAATTGTCCTTTCGACAATATAATTTGGGGTAAAAATAGAGGCGAAAAAAGTTGTTTATTTTGCCAGATACGATATGTTTCCATATGCGGTTGCAAAATATCACCCGAAAACTAAACAATTCGAAAGAGGACTTGTAAATAAACAAAACAATAACTTCCCGTCTATACAGCTAAAAATAATACAAATCGTTACAAGTGTTGTAAATATTTAAACTACAAAATCCCTCAAAAAAATAAAATAAATGAAAACATCAATTACCTGCCATTATTTGTAATTATCATTTCGGTATCGTTCTCGTGGAATTTACGCCATAGTTCTAGACCATTCAATTGTACATTACAATGTAATGGACAAGTCATTAGAAATACATCTATAATAAGAAAATCAGTTTTAATATTTAAAGGAAATTTTTGGGAATAATTGATTGTTGAAAATACCTTCATGGTTGGGATGTCCGTGATAACACCTCATAAATTCACTCATCATAGTCAAAATAAATCGAAATATTTATTAATAAAAACTAATTACAATACACAGGAGTACTGCACTTACAACAATAATAACATCATCCCTCATGTTAAGTCTATTTATCTTCTTGTAACTTTAAAACAAAATAAAGTGGGGATGAGGGTGTTTGCTATTGGTGGTTGTCATCAAAATAGGTGGTGACAAAGGTCTTTATGAAAATTTTTGGAATTTTCAATTGTTATCAAAGCAAAAAAAAAGAAAATTCAATTGTTTGATATTAATCCCTATATCTACTGATAAGGCCGGTTTTCTCGCTTCACCACCTGACGAAATCTCTTGGAATTTTCTCGGAATTCGCGGAAATCCGATTTTTATTTTACAAATAAGGCAATTTGCTGCTATAATTATTTATTAATTATTAGGTTGTGTTTTTTTTCTTTAATATAAAATTTCTATCGAAACAATCTGTATATACTTAGTGTGTTGTTTATATTGTTCTAGGGAAATTGTTTGCTTACATATTCTAATGGCATAAACATAAATATTGTTGATAATAATTAGTTCTTTGGTTCAAGAAACTTTGCCAAAAAATTGTTCAAAACAAATCATTAAAATTAATGAGATTTTAATTAGAATTGTTATCATTATCAAGTTTAAACTCTATTTAAAGTGATGAATTTCTTTATATTGTCGAAATTTATTACGGAAAATTATTTATCGATTATTTGCCACTTGGTCAGCAAAATAAATATTTTCAAGAGATCTCTTGAATGATAAATATAAGCGACAAGTATTATTATTATATTGCCATTACGACAACCATAAAATCTGGCGACTCTATGCTTCGTTTCTTTTTTCTTTTTTGGCTGTATATTTTGTTTTCGATTAATTTACAAGAAAAATATTATTGAAAATTATATAGACAATGTCTCTGTTAAGTTTTGTTTTGTTTCGAATTGTAGATTTTGATAATTGTGCGAATTATGAGGTGTTGTTTTGGCGACATATAGACGCGTAGACAGTACTTTTAAGAATAACTGGCAAGGGTTCCAGACAGGCACCATTTACATCCTTGTAAAGTCCACTTTGGCATAAGAGATAGACGCCTTACTGTATGGCACCCTGCTGCCTTTTTAACACTTCATCCCATCAAAAAGTCAACTATATATACATAAGATGTTGTTAAAATGTGTGGCGAAAGTTAATAATACCGGATATGACATCGATATTATTATACACCGTAAAAAATTGCCAACAATTGCTAGAAAATATTTTTATATTTATGAATGAATCAATTGTTACAATTATCTTTTTGTCAAATATTATTGGTATTTTTAAAATTGTAAAATTTCACATACTTAGCTATATGTAAACAGGAAATTCTAATTTTGATTTTAAGTAAATTTTAATGACTTTTCAGGTATAAACGCAAAATTTTTGAGTAAAGGTCTAAACAAGACAAAAAAAAAGTTAAGTGATAGTAAGAATTATTTTGTTACTGGCACTCTAAATTAACTCCCACCTCGATAAAACAATAAGTCTGAATAAAATTAACACTTATAAAATTTTAATTGAAAAACCATTCAACTTATTTCTATATAAAAAAGAAATTTAGAATGCCCTTCGACGACTTATAATTATAAATTGTTATGATTATTATATCAAGGTGTCAAATTGAATAATTTATTCAATATTACAGTCAGCTAAAGTGATAGAGTCAGATCTGAATCCGGAATTTGAAGCCGCCAAAACCCGAGTATTGATTTTTTTCTAACATAATTGTGAACTGTAAGGTAGAATTTTTAACTGGAAAGAAAATCGAAACAAAAATCATTTTTCAAACCCAACATTTGAGAATAAGATAATACTTTCTTAGAGTTTCTGAAAATAGTAGGTATACAGGCTGGTCCACCAGAGGCTTTCCTGTTCATGTAACTCTGGCTCTAGTGATAGCAAAAAAAAAATGTACTTGATGATCTCAAGTGTGACATTTAAAGAACATTTTGACGCGAAAACGATTTCCCAAACTTTAAATTTTCGAGTGATTTTTTTTTTCACTCCACTAGAACCAGAACTCCTACAAGACCAGGAAAGTCTCTGGCGAGCCACTCTGTATAAAACAACAAAAATTTTGATAGAAAATAAACGGTATATCTATACTGAGACTATACGAAGAACACCACATCAGAGTAACGGACCTAAGGCGCCCT
>JAZBGX010001854.1:1065-15854 GCA_037414775.1 Zonitis immaculata
ACAACAAAATTAATTAGGAAAAACGTATCACTTGATTATGGAATAAATTATAAATTCTATGTTATTATGTGAATAGCGATTTTTTTTCATTTTCAATACGAATTTTGTTTTGATAGAAATAGCAATAGGAAAAGTTTTAACGGCCACCTGTGGATGCTGGGCGATACAGAGCACCTAAACACCACAACACCGAACACACCGTTAACTTTTCGACAACTTTTGTAGTAGTTGCTGTTGTTGCATTACAAAAACGCATGTTTCCTCTATATATTTTTTTTCTAAATAAACAAAAAACTTCACATAATCGCACGCAATTTTCAACCACACACAATAAACTCTTTTATAAATGATTATAACATTATTTTTGTTTTATGTTGATTAATAATTATTGCACAATGCACGTTTCAGGTTATAATGATTATTAGAGTTATTATTGTTTATTTAGAGAGCGTATTTGTGTTCGACGAATGGTATAACTTTAGTGAATGCAGCACGTTTGTTCGGTAGTTGAGTTGTTTGTTGAAAACTTTGCGGCGCATGCGTCAAGGTGTTTCGTGTTTTGTAATAAACCAATGAAGTTTGGTTTGGTGGAGTGCATCATCCACACCTGGGTGCATAGTTGTAGTACAGGTGGTGGTGTTGTTATGCAATATCCAGTTGTGGAGCGAAATTTGAAAATAAATTACACCAAATTGTTTATAATCGTTTGATTATGTAAAGTGTACGAATTTTTATTTGTTTATATAATGTTTTAAGATAATATAAGGCGACTTAAGTATCTAGGTGCTGTTTTTGATTGCAAAAACGTGAATTTATAAAAAATATGAATGTTATAAATTGAAATAATAAAATAAAAATTGGCAAGAAATTTGTAGACATGATTTGAATCTGGAAAATTGGAAAATTATTTATTTTGGAAAACTCAAATTTATTGTTATCTAGTGAATTTGAAATTTTTGGATATAAAAGTCACATTATTTCAGTTTTTCCTTCCAAATTTGCATAACTGAAATTAAAATTATTGAAATATCGAACTCTAGCTACAAAATAATATTTGTTGATAAAGATAACGATAAATTTTCTATTGATATCTATTGGAAAAGTATTTGAAGTTTCTTCTTGGAAAATTTATGAATTTATTGAAGGTAATGCAAACACAAGAATTTTCCAACAAACTAAAATTTCTTATATAAGATTTTCAACAGAGAAAAATCGTTGAAATAAATTACATTTTTTGCAAGTCAACGTTGGATTTCCTATTTATATTTTATTGGGGAAAATTGATTTCGCTGGAAAATTATCTAGTTTTCTCGATACAAAATTATTGATCAAATGAGAATCTGAATTTAAATTTTCTTTCACCAAGCATTGAAATTTCCTTAATAGAAAATATGGAGTATTCAATAAAAAAAATTTAAATCTAGAAACCGACATTGCTTGAAAGCTAAAGATGAATTTTTTATTGAGGAAACTGTATCCATTGGAAATGTATCTAAAGTTTTCTTTTAACAAAGTTAATCGAGGAAAATGCGAATACAAAAATGTTCTAATAAATGAAATTGCTCAAATTTCTCAACAGAGTAAAATGCTATGATAGGAAATCAGAGGAAAAATAACATTTCTTGAAGGCTATAACGATAAATTTTCCCAGCTGACAATGAGTTTCATGGAAACAGAAACAAAAAAATTATTGATTAGATGAATGCAAGGAAAATTTAATTCCCTCTATGAAAATATTCACAGAAAAAATTGGAATCTACTAGAAATTCGGCTGGAAAATTAATATTTCTATAGTTAACGATAAATTCCATAAAGGAAATGAACTAAATAATTTTTTATTGGGGAAAGTTGAATCCATTGGAAAAATATTCGGAGTTTTCTCTTAGCGAATGAATTAACTATATAGTTGAAAATCTTATTGTTAGCCGGAAAACAAAAAAGTTTCAACGGAGAAAAATTAGGATATAAAAATTCGGCAGGAAAAATAAAATTTCTTGCAAACTAATGATGAATTTTCTATTATTTTTTAAAGAGAAAAACTGAGTTCGTTGGAAAAGTATTTGGAATTTTCTTTTGAAACAATTAATGATTAAGTAAATGCAAGGAAAATAAAAATTTTTTTATTAAAACATCGAAATTTTCTTTGTGGGAAAATATGAAAATTTTGACAGAAATAGTCGAAATATATATAAATTTGGCTGGAAAATTGATAATTCGTGGTCGGGAAAAGAAAAATTGAAGAATAAAAATTCAGCTAAAAGAATAACGTTTTTTGGAAGCTTGAGATGAATTTTCTGTAATTTTTTGTTTAGAAAACTCAAGGAAAATCTAAGCACAAAAATTTCCCAACAAACATTTAAACATCACAATCGGAAAATATGAGACTTATTATTAAACAGGAAATTGTTTGGAAAAAATAGAATTTCTTGATAGATAACAATAAATTTTCTATTGAGAGCAACTAAGTTCACAAGAAAATTATTTAGTTTTCTCTTAAAAAAATGTATGAATAGAAAAGCATTGAAATTGCCAAATGCATATTATAATCGGAAATTATGAAAGTTTTAACGGAAAATTATCCAATTTTCCACTTCAAAGTATAATTTTCTTTTTTTTCCTTTGTTCGATAATAATAAAAAAAAAAAAAATTCGCTCCATCCATATATTTCTATATCTAATCAATTTCATTCAATAAAATATAACCAAACATAAATTCCTTTATAGAAAGGAAAATTATAGCGCTAATTCGGAAAGAATAAGGCACGATTATTATAACAAAAGAAATTTCTCCTTATACATTACGATCTCGATAAATAACTTTCCTTAAATTTAATAGCGACCCAAAAGATCGATAATGAATAGAACATCACTAACAGCAACTGAAATTAATTATTATTATATAAAATTCAAGAGGCAAATTTTAAAGGGAATAAAGCGATCGGTAGCTGTATTTCCAAAAATATTGATTCGTGAATATATCTTCAATTGATTTAATTTAGACACGTAAATTAAAAATAAAATTAATAAATAAATTGAGGCAAATAATTCAATTTAACAACAACAAAAAAATTAAAGAAACTCCCAAATATAAAAAAGTTGCAGCCTTATTTTATCCGCAACAAAAGTAAAATATAAACTCATTTTATATTTGAAAAGGTTTGCAAATGTGATTACCATTTACCATGATAATCCACTTATATTTGAAATACGGTCTATTTATTTCAAACAATCCTGAAACCGATAATAAATAAATAAATGATTACAACAACAACAAAAAAAACCGCAATTCAAATCGATCAACTGTATAAATTGCCCAATTTTTGATTATTCTAAATAAAAGAATATTTATAAAAAATGTAATTTAGAGAATTTACATGTTCGTATTATGTAATCAATCGAAACAATAATCGGCCTTTGTCGCTAAATTTAATCGTATAATAATGGAAAGAGCATATAGCAGGATATAAGCATGGGCTGGACTGGATACCCTTGGGGAAAGTTATTGATGTATATAACACCTTACTTATTGTTAGAGAAACTTTTCCCCAAGTTAGCTGTACTGAAAAATTGGAATATCCAAATTTCAAAAATATTTTTTTACTCTTCAACCACATGACAAATTTTCCACATTTCTCTAGAAACTAGGAAATCTGTTCTAATGTCAAAATGCTCTTTAGATATCACACTTTGAATTCTCGAATGCATTTTTTATTTTCTCAACTAGACTAACAGTTATAGATCAGAGGAAAGCGAGTATTGGTCCATACTGTATACCTATATTCTTAAAAGGCGGAAATTATGCTATTCCTCCAAGACGACGTAAGTGTTAAAGTGAACTCTGTAATCAGTGATTATTATAACGGTTAGCTGTTCAGATATAGAATTCGTAGCATGAATTGACTTTAACAATTTTTTAAAGAATTCGGAAATATGCGAAAATATAATAAGGAGCTTTCCAGGGGCGTGCTGGCCCATCGGGACGCCGGGCAATTGCTCGGTGCACCGCCGCTGGATCTCAAAGGATTTTGTTATCATATGACATTAATTAATTAATATGACAATAATTAATAATAATTTTTATCGTACATACTAAGAGTCAAACGATAGCTCTGATGTTTGTATAGAAAAACAATTGTGGGCTGCACTTTTGCCGGAAATCCCGGCCTGCACCACCTCACCCAGCAAGCCCCAGGAGCTTTCTATGTAAAATAACAAATTGACATAAAATTTTGGATACTCTTGTTAGATACAGCACACTAAAGCAGTAAGCACACTATCGCGGAATGGAACGGAACTGAAATTTTAATGAGCCCCCGCACTTAAGTGCGAAATCCAGCGGAGAAAATTGTTTCATTGTACGATAAAAAAAATTCTTTTATTCTTTTCATTTTTCATTTGTAACATTGAACTAAACCAAAAGAAAGCTGCCAAGATAAAGTCATTACTGATAAATTTAGTGGGCGGCGGAACATCGGAAAAATCCGCTCAGCGATAGTGTGCGGACTCTATGCTGAAACTATACTGTTGCAATTTTTTGCTCAATTCCATTCCGTTCCGTTTCGCGATAGTGTGCTTACTGCTTCACAAAGGTCGACATACAAATGCTCATATCTCAATTCCATCTAATTTGCCTATTATTGAAATTATATCAAGAAAATTGTAGCAGACTCACTAATTGGTTAGCTCCTTCAATATTTATATCCGGTCAGTAATTATATTTTCCACAGACAACCAGTAGTGCTCAGGTATGATAACTTGGAAAAAAGTTTCTATTGGTAAGGTGATATTAATGTAAAAATATCAACCCAAGAGAGCTTATGTTGCTACACTCTTTCATAGAAAATTCGATTAACTTCCAAGACGACACCAAATAACCGCCATCATATAATCATCATCATTATCATTAACAACTTTCAAGTTATCATAATAATAAAAATGAAATTGTCGAGAAGTGAGTGTAGGTTGAGAATGCACACTAACCATGGTTAGTGTGAAAATTTCACATAATTGATATAAATTGACGAAATGGAAGACACATTTTTTTTAATTTATTCAAATTGTCTTTCAGTCTTAATTTGCTCAATTTATGAGTGGAATGAATAGACTTTAATCGATGCACAACATGAAATCGACATTATGTCATCAATTAAGATTAAAATAGAAATTCTAAATATTTATAAAGAAAAAAACAACAACAATCGTATCGTATCAGACAGTTGCAATTGAATGAAAATCAATTAAATCATTATCAATAATTACTGTTGATGATCCAGAACATGAACTAACAATAAATTCAAGGCATAGATGAGTCTTATTTTATTATTGTTTTTCGTGTATTTATCAAAATTTTCATACGAAACCAAATTTATCCATCCCAACCGGCGTTACATTTGGGAATTCACCAAATATTGTGTAAGACAATTAACTATATCAAAATTTAATGAATTATCTCACTATTTATATATTTCACATATAATTATATAGCACTTATTTTCAATTTTCCATTATTTGTTTTTCCGAAATCTCAATATCGATTTGTTCTATTTTTAAAATTACCGCTTCAACGACAATGGCGCTTCTAGTGGTGGAACCGTGTAACACTTTCTTTTAGCCGTGTTGTAGAACGGACCGCTCTTTCTGAGCTGAAAATACAAATAAATCACAGGTAATCCCGATATTTTCCAACCATCCATTATCAAATCTAAGAAAATTGCAACATTTAATCATAATTTCATCAATTTAACACGATATTGTTATAATTAGATTAATAGTTTGCCATTAAAAAGTATGTTGTTGATATTGGTACATAACCTCAAAATTGTTTCAATGTATTTCAATTTTCCATATATTTCCTCTTTTAAAATGAATAAATAATCAAATTATTAATTCAATTCTATTGTTGTTTGTTTCTTTTATTACTTTCAAAAATATCAAGTGTATGTATAAAATGTTTGATTTTATTGTTGTAGCAATGGTGCGAATGAACGTATTGAGCGATGCTCTAAAATCCATCAACAATGCCGAAAAACGTGGTAAACGTCAAGTTTTAATACGTCCGTGTTCGAAAGTAATTGTAAAATTTTTAACTGTAATGATGAAACATGGTTATATTGGTGAATTTGAAATTGTTGATGATCATAGAAGCGGTAAAATTGTTGTAAATCTAACTGGTAGATTAAATAAATGTGGTGTTATATCGCCAAGATTCGATGTACCAATTACACATATTGAAAAATGGACAAACAATTTATTACCATCGCGTCAATTTGGGTAATTTATTATTACTATTATCGTTAATTCACTCATTCATTTATTCGAAATTTTCAGCTATGTTGTATTAACTACTAGTGGAGGTATTATGGATCATGAAGAAGCTAGAAGGAAACATCTAGGAGGTAAAATCCTTGGATTTTTCTTCTAATGTAAAGTTATTTAATAAAGTTTGACTTTAATAATAAAACAATAGGTATTTTATTAATAACATTTTATTATTGTACTTGTTTTGTAGTAGACTGATGTTACATATCCCACATGGTATTCAATTAAATGAAGAAAAAAGCGCTGATTATACAATAACAGTAGTAGTAGTAACCTAAGACAAAACAAAAGTCCCGTTTAATTATTGTTAATTGATCGCTAAAGTTGACAACAAATCTAAATCTAAATTAAAAATTTTCAATTACTATATAAATTATATATACAGTCTTGTGATTTATCTAGATTATAAAATTCAGAAGGCTTTAGAAAATATAAATGGAAGGTTTTATCGTACTTTTTCTGTATTATGTAGAACTTTGGCAATAATCAAACCAGCTGCTGTTACAGCTGCCAAACTCAAACCGGCTTTCCACCAAGTCTTCTTATTGGATGTTAAACCGAATTCGCGCAAATTCCTATAAAACAATAAAATTAATACATTTACAAATCTCAAAGAAATGCAGTATACACAATAGAGCATGCAAGATAAGAAGCACATGCATTTTTTTATTATTCAATGGAGAATAGGGTAAGTTATTACGAAGAAAAAATCAGTGATAAATACAGTAGACCCTCGTTTTACGCGAGAATTACGTTCTATGAAATATAAGGTTAGGTTCAAAAGACACTATGAAATATTCATTATCTAACAAAATAAAGTTGAAGCTAATTGGTTTATTTCTTGTTGCACCACTTTTGAAAAAATGTGAGTTCACTGCCCATGTACTCCGCCGTTTGCATGGCAAAAAAAAGCTGGAAGTGCTGAAAACACTGCTGATTGTTTTATTCGTCATAAATTTTCCGATTGGTTTTGTTTATAAACAGAATTGTCGGTATACACGCGTGATACTTCTTTGTATCCCTCAAAATCACAGTCTTTTGCAAATTCTGACATTAAGGAGTCTTATCGGGCCCTATTTCTTCGAAATGAGGAAGGAGCCATCATTACCGAGCGATACTGGCTTCATCGTTTGGTTACCGGAATCGTGTGATTCGAAGCCTTGGATAATTTTCCTCAGGTCATATTAAATCTTTAATTTATGACAATAAACTTAAAACAATTAGTGAACTGGAAACTAACATGTATCGTACTATAGCCGCTATATAGCTCGGTGTGCAAAAAGAGCGGTGGTGGTCACTTGGCCGATATCTCATTCAAATCATAAAATGCAATCTTCAATCGTTTAAATGATGCTGAAAAAAAAAGTTTTTCCATTTGATCTTAAAGTTAAGACACCCGCGTTAAACGTGAGTCTACTGTATATAGCAAATTAAAAATAAACCCAAACCATTATTACGATACTAATGAGACAAGTTTGTTTGTTTGTTAGTTGGTTGCCGATAAAAATTTTGCTTTCTTTTATTTGAAAATTAGTAAATAAAAATACTTTGTAAATATTGAGAAATTTTAGCAACCTGTAAAACTGATTTAACCATTCTGATGTTTGTGGCCGTAATAGTAACATATGCACCATGCGTCGTAAAGGACTGTAAAAAACACAATAAAACAAAAACGGCCCATTAAATTCCGGTAAAACTTAAAAAAAAAAATCGATACATATAAATAATTGGCACCGAAATGAAAATATAGAGAAAAAAACAAAAGAAAATAATAGATTCTTCCGTTACAAAGACGTTTGAAAATTCAAATAACACTACCTGTGTTTGTAGAATAAAATCCAGGCAGCTTGAAAACGACTAAAGAAATTTCAACAATTAAACAAAATTTTCGATAACAATAGAAACTAATTGAACTTAATTAATGATAACAAGAAGAAGAAAAGAATCTTACGGGAAAGCAGCCATTGTTGCTAATTTAACAAAAACATCCTTTCTTAGATAACCGCGTACAGTAAATTGTTGTGGTGGTAGAATTTTATATTTTTCACAAAATGTTGTCGGTTGTAATAAATAATCTTGTTTAACTTCTTCTAAATCGCTCTTACAACCAACTATCAATACGGGAATACGACTTTCGGCGAAATATTTCTTAAAAAGAGAAAAAAAAACGAAAAATATTAGAATAATTGTAAAAATAATTCGAAAAACACATTTACAATGTAAATACGGGCGATATATTCAAATGATTTCGGATTATTGATATCATAAACTAAACAGGCAACATCACATTGTACTTCATGTGGTAATAAAGGATCTGATACATTGCTAACATTGATATCACGCAATACCATAATTTTCTCTTGTCCATAAACTTGAACCATATTTACTGTACAATTTGTTGTCTCTTGCGTTTCTAAATTCGCATCTTTTTGCTACAATCCAAAAACGAACATTAGTAGTTACATCGATTTTAAACAATAACATTCACCTCAGGTGTACGAATAAAGCTACGACAAAAGCTCGTCTTTCCTGAATTCACCGGTCCAATTACATGGCACTGATAAACATTTCGACTCGATTGTTTCTTAGCCAAATCCAATTTCTTTTCCCGTGTAACTAAATTTAAAAAATTAATAAAAAATATCTACGAACTAAAATTAGATACCTTGTACAGCAGTAATTTGACTTTCATTCTCATAAATATTATAACCCAAATATGCTAAATATTCAAATGTTCTTCGTAAATCAACTAATGTCATTAATGCCCATTGACAAATATAACCTTGATAAGTAATCCAACCATTATCATTTGTTGGTACCATAGCACTAACTTCAGGACCCCACGGTATTGTTGGACAAGTTTCAAATAATGCATCAAATTCAGTTGGTGATAATGCATTATCTTTATCTTTATCGAAACGTTCAAATAGATGTGTTAAAAATTGATGGCCTTTATGTGATAATTCTGTTGTTGAACCAGATGGTACTTTCAATCTATAATAACAATGATCAATAATGGAAATTTTGGAAAAACATATAGCTCACGTTGGATATAGATATTCTTTTGACATATTCAGATTATCGTTATAACCGAATTTCCTTAATACAGTCCATGTTGTTTCATTCCTACCGCGTTGTATAAACAAACTATGTAAATATAAGAAACCTTTTAAGGTTACGCAATTATTTGAAACACCATCATCAAGATTTTTCCTTAATACTGCTTTAACATCATCTAATACTTGTGGTTGTAACGGTGCATTAAAACAACGACTTTGAAAATTATTCAATTCAATATCATTCAATAAACCATCACAGTCTAAATCGCAAATTTTAAATATCCGTATTAATGCATTTTTACAATTATCAGTGAGCTATAAAAAAAGAAATTGTTAATAAATTTGTTGTAATTGTTTTAGTTAACCGACATCAGCTTTTTCGACTGAATAAATTGGTGATGTTGGATGTAGTACAGCTTTTTGTGCATAATAAAACATTTCCGATATGTTTTTTAAGGTTTTTGCAGAACATTCGATACAAGTTTCAATTTCCGGAAACTCCTCCATAATCGGGAAGACGCCCTATCAAAATTATGTTAATAACAATAATTGTGAACTGATGTAGAAAATTCAACTTACGTCGATTGTTGAATAATCAACAAGATCGATTTTATTACCAACTAGTACCACCGGACATGGTTTATCGGGATGATTTTGTCTTATTAAAGGCATCCAATATGTTGTTATACGTTCAATTGTATCATCATCATCAACAGCATAAACAATACAAATAACATTAGCAAGTTGTATTTGTTCATATAGATGTTCTTCAGTTTGTTCAGTGGATGAATAATCAACAATATTTGTGGGTACTTGTTCGGGTGTGACATCAGCTGGTATTGTAATTTCTTCAGCTTTTGTTGGTACATTTTCTGGAAATTCTTCACTAACTAATGATAATATCAACGATGTTTTACCAACACCATGATCACCAACTAATAATATACGAACATTCCGTTTTAGATGTGCTTTCACCACCATTCTCATAAATTACGATAATCTAAAATTGAAAAGTTTGGTTATGTTTACATTGGTAAAATTTAATTTTACGATTTTTTTTAGAAAATAAAAATCAATGATCATTATCGAATACGTGCAATTTGAAACATAATTTCGATAATTTTTCTAAAAGATAACAGAAATACTTACTTGATAATATACGATTGCAAATTTTGAAGATAGACAAAACTTCAAACTCAAATTTCAAATTTTCTTCAATGATTTTTGTTTCAATTGTTGGGAAAATTCACATAATTCAAAATTTTGAATACAGTTAGATCAAAAAACCGTACGATTTGTATTTTGCCTTTTTCAATGCCCCCCAAGACGAGAATTTTCCGATATTGTACGCATTCCATTCACAAAAATTTTGGTATTTGACAGCTCATATGACAGACAAGGCGCCAAATTCAAACCACTATTTATAAATTTTTCTCGAATTATTAATTTTCGATCATAAATCAATTAATTGAATTAATGTTTAATATAAGCAAGAGACAAAAATCAACATCAGATCACATCAGCATTTCTCAACCTGTTGGGTTAGCCTCTCTAGGGGGACATGATAACAAATAACAATGAATTGACTAAAAGGAAAGCAAAACGAAATATAGTCTTACATAATACGTAATAAAGTACACTTTTACACTAATATAATACCTATATAAATAGGATTATATCAGTACTACACCATGCATTTAATACTTATACTAAATTGAAAAGGAATCTACTATATAATTATTAACAATGACTCCTTTGGACCTGCTTCGCAGAGCGAAGTTTTCAAATGAAGGTTTAATACTAGAAATTGAAACTCTGAGCTCTTTTTCTGTATCTAGAAAGAATTAGAAAAATGAAGACTGTATGTCTGACCAGGAGGGGTTATAGCCGGTAAGTATCCAGCATTACCTGGAGCGGCTGTACATCTTCGCTCCGGTCGTCCATAAGGGTTTCACCTCCACCAACAAAAAACAACAAGAAGTATGATCTAGATCAAGAAGAAGAGTATGTAGATAGAATGGCTGATAATAGACTTGTAAAAGAGGAGAAACCAAACTATTGCAGACCTCCAAAATGCTGATATATAGAAGTTGGATATCGGAGTCACAACTTAGGCTACAACTTTGGAAAAACAAGAATGTCTTCGAATACACAGAAAGAAGTTTGTCCAATAACAACTAATTCAATTATAACTTAGAATAATTGTGAGGTTTCGAGCCTCTAATGGATGGTTTCTATTGATAGGATTCACAATAAACAACAAAAATGCAAAATTGTAGAGAAATAAATTTTTATTTATTTAAATCTTAATATAAAAAATATATAAATATAGAATACTTCAATGTTATAAAAATAGTTGAAAACAATCAACAATTTTAATAGAATTTCACATAAACAATTTTGTTTGGTCAACAAAAAATTATAATAATAATAATAATAAAGGAATGTCTCTTAATTAGTCAAAAATAATAATTACAAAACAAACGATTTCCTAATAATTATTATTAGAAAAAACAATGGAAAAATCTAACTATTTATCTATACAATATGATTTGTCTTTTAAATTCCAACTACATATATAAACGTTATTATTATTATTAATTAATTTACAATCTTAAATTATCTCACTAACATCATCTCTTTGTTCACGTAAAATTGTATCTAAAGTTTTATAAACATTTTCAGGTAAATGATCCAATAACATCCTAGGCATTACTTTCAATTCCATGAAATCTTCAGCGGTGGCCCAGCGCATCTCATAACTAGGCCCTCCAGTACCGGCTTTCCTATAATTATTAAAACAATAATAATAAATCAAGCAAAATCCTTGGTCTATTTTGAACGGAAAAAGTTTCAATAATAATAATAATAATAATCATCGAGTTTTTTTTTATATAAAATCCGTAATTTTTTATTTAACAACAAGGTAATCAAGTACATATTTATTGTTAAATAAATAAACACTGGTTATTATTATTATTATTATTGGTAATTTTATTGTTATTTTCACCTTTCTGCTTTGGTTTTTTTTCGACTAACTATATGCAAAATACGTCCAGCTGTATATAATCGAGTCTTTGAAAATCGTCGAACACTAATGTCTCTTGATAATAAAGCCGCCTCCTGTATAAACAATAGATAGTTATTAGTACCTATATGGAGCAAAGCAAGAGCAAAACTAATAAAAACAAGACTGCTCGCTTTTTTACAAGACCAAGTACAAGACTACAATAGACCAAGAGCAATTTTGATTATCACTGATCCATACTGATAATAGAAAAAGTGATAGAGAGTAGAGCAATTTAATCATAATTATCATCATTATCATTCAGCCCTGTCTCGTACACCAGTAGACATATATGCCAATTTGTTTATTTGCTCTCGGTTTCGGTTGCAGGATTCTCTCTATCCATCCGATATTTAAACCCCAATATGTGGTCGGCGACATTTTTAACCCGAAATCTTCTACGCGCTTCTTCATCTATTATCGTGTTCCTCAGAGTCATGCCAAGCATAGACTTTTCCATTTCACGTTGGATTATTTGTAATTCAAGTACTGTTTTTTTAGTTAGTGTCAAAGTCTCCGCTCCATAACTCAGGACTGGAAGGTCGCACTGGTTGAAAGCCCTACAAAGCTTACAAATATAGGCTTTAAACTATGCTTCCTTCTAGCAGTAAGGCATTTCGATCCTTTAAAGCTTAACAGCCCGGATGAGCTGGCTCATTTCTTCTCAGAAAAGCTCTGGAGGGAAGTTCTTCATCAAGGTATCATTCTTCTTCAATATGTTAGCACTTATGGCAAAAAACGTCAGTAGAACGTTGTGTGTGTAAACCCTACGATTAGTTTTGCACATTTGGTCTTATTGTAAGTCTTGTATATTTGGTATTGCTCAAAATGATTTTTGATTATGCTAATTGGCACAAAAGGTATACCGTTGCTTCTACAGTTGCAATGGTCCGTCCATTCAATAGAGGCGATCTACCTGGTGTTGTAGCTATTTCATCTCGCCATGTTGTTTCTAAATCTCTTGATGGTACACCGAATAGTGCATAACCAAAACCATTCAATAGAATTCGATACTATATGGAAAAATAATTAATTATAGTTTATTGACTTATTGCGGGGTCAAATAAATTTATTACACTTCAGTATATACATATATGTATATTGAAATAGAAATGATGCAAAAATGCTTCTATTATGTAATTATTTTTTTCTAATGGAGATAATATTCTTGTTAATTCCAAGGTAAACGACAGTCAGATTAAACAAGTTTATGCTTTATACAATAAAAAAATAAAAAATAGAAAAACCTAATATAATAATGAAAATGTAATTGATATTACGAAATATTAGAGATTTTTTTTTCCTGATTGTGTCATCAACAATATCCGTTATTCTATTATTATAAGTAAATGACGTAGTAAATTATAATTAAATTACCTTCGGTAATCTGCTAGCATGTAAAGTTTGTATAACA
Source organism: Zonitis immaculata (assembly GCA_037414775.1). Lineage (NCBI taxonomy): Eukaryota > Metazoa > Arthropoda > Insecta > Coleoptera > Meloidae > Zonitis > Zonitis immaculata. The sequence goes on from JAZBGX010001854.1 coordinate 14,924, forward strand.
CCTGTACGTAAATTTTCAATACTATCAACACCTAAACGCATCACAAAATCATCACCTACACCAACTGTAAAGATGAATGTTTCAGTTAAACGAGCCGCTTCACGACTCAATAGACCAGCTGTAAGTTGGGAAATTATTAAATCATTATTAGTGTTATTAATATTGTTGTTGTTATTATTGATTACCTGGTGTGGCGAAAGCATAGACTTTGAGATCAGGATATTTATGTCGTATTTTTAATGCTAATAATGTAGCAACACCAGCACCTAAACTATGTCCAGTTAATACTAAATCATATTCAGGATACATTGTTAATGCTTTATCAATTATACCAATTTCTTTCAGTCTTTTAGCAATATAATTAGCACCACATACCATACCTTTATGTGCCATTGTATCTGGTGGTAAACCGATAGCTTCGAATTTTTCTGATGTTGCTGTTAGATCAGTAAACATATCACGTAATGATATTGAACCACGTATTGCTATTACAATACTTGATGTTTTATGATCGGCTATCACGCAAAACGGCAACTACATTAATAAACAAATAAATAAACAATGTCAAAAACAAATGAAGATTAATTATTATCTACTAAAAGAGGGATGGAGATAACTCTATCGAGTAGAGAGATATGAACAGAAAAATAGAGAGAGAGAGAAGGGCTCGAGAAAAAATAGAGCTTGAGAGGCGATGGGCGAGATGGAGAGACAGAGAGAGAAATAGTGACTGTATAAAAGATAGAGGGACAGAGGGAGAAATGGAAAGTTGGATTAAGGGAGAAAGAGATGAAGTGAGCAAGAAAGATGAATAGATATCAAAATAGAGAGAAAGTGAGATAGGGTGAAAATGAAGGAGACAGAGAGAGAGAGAGTTGGGGAAACAGGACAGAGATATTTGGGGAGTCGGGAGAGAGAGTTGAGGAGACGA
>JAZBGX010001855.1:5311-15850 GCA_037414775.1 Zonitis immaculata
AAATCAATAATTTTGATAATTTGAAGATTACAGGCAGTTTTTTTTGTCTTGTCCATTTATATTTTATAATTCCAACATAGATTGTAATATTTTTGAAAATTCATTCCATCAGTATAGTGACGAAACAAGAAGTATGTGGAAGACCTCTTATTATTACACAACACTGAAATTATAAAAATAGTGTGTTTAATATTTACTGTTAGAACATAAATAGAGTGCGCAGTGATCAAAATTGAGAAATAAATAAATATGTTTTTTCTTCAAATATTTGCGGTGAGCCATATTTAAGAATATAATGGTAAAACTTCACTACTATATCTCGTCGAAAATATCGTATCGCATTTATTTGATTATTGGATTCCTTGAGCTCGACCTTTAGAAACATTACCACAAAATTAATACGTATGCACTCAATGACACTTCTGAGTCGAATAATTGATTGGAATATCTTCTAAAACGAGCTTCTAAAGCTGCATTGTCCCTGTATAACTACATAGACAAAATCATCAGAAATAGATACTTATCGAATCCATCAAAAGCAACGTCCGTGTAGCTACCTTAGAAAAAAAAAACAACCCTTAATCCTACTAGAGAAAATCATGTACTCAATTTGATATAAAATTAAAGATTGTGTCGAAGAACTACATTATACAAAATATACGGACCTAAAACACTTCCTTGAGTACCCATACTATATATTGATGCATTATTGGGACACTTTCTGATACTTGGAAGCATGTATGATTCAAATACCCAACAAGCTACTCAATAAAATCCAGAATTACACGCCATAATTAGCCGACGTAAACGCGAGCTAGAAATTTGAGTATTCTGCCAAAAATTCCGCCCCATAGAGATATTGTAGCGTTTTCTTTACTACAGAATAACCGACAGAATAATTCCACACTAATTATATCTACTCTTTTAATCTTTGTAAGAGTGGAAAATCGAAAATTCTAGTTTATCGACTACTGGAATTATATTTTTTTGGGAAAATCGGGAGCCAATAGAAATTCGAAATTTCCATATATTTTATTAGTTGAAGTCTAGACAATGACTTAAGTGGCGCCAAATAGCCTTATAATTATTATAATAACAAAATTTATTCATAATAAAGTTCAAAAAAAAAAAAAAGACGGAAAAATAAAGAAAGAAGATCAAGTAAAAAATAAAGACAACCATGCTACTTATAATTTTTACTCATGTTTATTAAAATAACATATTTTCATCCTACAGTTTCGAATCATTTGCATTCATTATCATATACTTTGGACGTTTTGCTTTTTTTTTCTTCAAGTTTTTGGTTGTTCCTAAAATGAAGAATATATATGTATACATAATATAATCATTTGCCCTAGCTGCTCTATTATTATAAAGCACTTCTATGGAATGGTTCGAGAGTTTTTCGGTAGTTTTGTCATGAAATTTTAATTTCTAATAGACAAAAATCTATATTAAATTATAATGAAGACCTGTAACAAAATACAGTGGCTTTAGGACAAAACAAAAAATATTTCAACTATACATATATATAGAGAAAGAAAATCAAGAATAATATTAGAGAGGCAAACGGCTCGTTTTGTATATAAATCAATTATACACAAAATATTACGAATAAAAAAAGAAATTATGTATAAATTGTTTCATGTGATAAGTATACCTATGTAATTTTAACATTAAGTTACATCTACTCTTGGTAATTAAAAGAATTGCAACAATGATAAGTAGTTGATTAATTAGTTAGTATAAATCATGATTAGTCTAGCTAACTTATTATATATATAACTATATATCTGGTGAGAACTTTGTAAAATAATTGCTCTAATGATAAATTATATCGTTATAGAAACAAAACTATTCATTCTATAAATTAAATAATGAGAGTGTTGAATATATGCATATAAAGGAATAAATTTATATATAGACAGGATGCGACTTTCAATACAATATATCTTATTCACTAAAAGACTAATTCCTCCATATATTGGATTTTTGTACGATAGATATGCGCAATTTTGTTTTGTGCGTTACGCTTACAAGAGAGAAATGACTCAACAACGTGCTCACTTCTACTTTCAAATTATTGCAGTTTCAACTTATACAGTATCCTATATTTTACTGGAATAATAAAAAATATATTTATTGTCATATGGGGTCAATTTTCTTAGCTCAGCGATACCCGGAGGAAATTCACAACGGAGACATGTGCTTGATGAACACGAAAAACAATATAACTGCCATGCATTTATATAGATAATCCATTCGGACGAATGCTTTGCTATTGAATCATTGTCAATAACAAAAATATTGTGTGTAGGTATGACAGGCGACGACTTTTGAAGAAGTGTGCGATGACCAAAGCTCTACAGCAATGCAAATTGATCGTTTAGGAACAATCTGATACCATGCATTCCAATGAATAATACGACAGTCATTCCAAATATATAGACACATCACATATTTTCAGCATTGCAGCGGTGTACTATATGTCAAATTTCTCATCTATACATATATAATTTTGAATGTATTCTTTCGCAAATTGAATATATCCATGGCCACGAACGATAATAAAAACAAAACAATTGACAATATGTGATGAGCATGAAACCGTCCACTATATAGGCGCATCTCAATAGAACATATAGACAAAGAATCTTATGGGAAAAGTACTTCAAAAAAAAAAAAAAAAAGATTTGCAGAGCTAAAACAAAATTTTCCACTCCCATTAACACGTTGTGTAATAATTTTTTTTTTCTCTGCTAAATATAAAAGTCATTGGCATGAAAATCATGCCCAACAACATTGGCTATTATCGATGAAGAACAATCAGTACAACTACATACACACACGTACACAAATGTATTTAAGCTATATATATATATATGTATAATACAATATATTCATACTTATACAAAACACAATCAGCATCATTGTGTAATTGAGGGGGCAGTAAGTATCTTTCAATAGAATAAAAGTAATGATAGGTTCGGCTCTATTTAATCGACGAGATATGGTTATATATATGTATATAAAATGTAAATATCGCTAAATAATCGTTAATCGCTTCATTGTTCGATACAATTGCGATAACTGACCACATTTTTAGTCACGGTAATTTATATGCTCAACAACTGTATATATAGCTACCCAATTGGTCATTTTCTTCCTTTTTTTGCTATTATTATTATTAATAATAATAAATAAATAATAAAAGGTAAATAGACGTTCTAATAATTAATATGAAATATGATTTCCGGTGAATGATAATGTCCATTCTGTATAGATTGTGAGTATATAGTAGTAGAATCCATCATCTTTGGTAATATAGCGGCATTCTATTATAAATCGTTGACGATTGCCAACAATAAAATTTAACGATGTACATATAGTACGTCGCCCTTTTAGCCAATTTGTGTTTCATTCAAAATCATCGGATTTGTGTATATGTATATGTGTGAAGATATATAAGAGAGAACACAAAAAAGATATAGTGAGTGTAAGAGTGATAGAATAATATAGAGAAAAGGGCCGAGAAGATCCTAACAAAGACCCATTGAAGATGATGATGATGATGATGGTGTGGAGAGGACGACGACACAAATACATTCGTATATATGGAACTATACACAATAATCAGGGTTTTTGGGGGCACGCGGCGGCGCCATAGGCGGGCGTCTGCCGAACTTGGGTAGCGCTAATTATAATCATTTCGACGAATGCACCGTCGAGCCGCACTGTGATATAAGGGATAATTTTTTTTATTTTATTTCTATCTTTCCGACTTTATTATTATTATTTTTCTTTATGCGTGTGTCTGTGTCTTTCTTAAATCTATTCGACTATGTTTCTATGTGGTTTGAAACAAAAATAATAATAATAATAATAGCCATAATAATATTGCTGGTTCTAAAGTTTACTTTGTTCTAATGACACACACACACACACAACATGTATTGCCGTTGAGAAAACATTATCATTAGGTGTGTTCGGCTTTTGTTTCTAGGATTGAGTTCTGCACGATTTTCTTAATTGTAATTAACAAAAAAAAAACACAAGAACAAAAACTTGAATTTTGCAAAAGTTAACTTTAACCATACAATTATTCCAATGTAACTTTCAAATTGTACACAATGAATTATAAATTTTTGCTAATTATAGTCATCAAAAATATTAGATTAACTTTAACTATTATATAGGAAAGTGATGTTTTATTAAATTCTCGAATTATATACTTATACTTTCGATTTTGTTATTAATATTTTCTATCTTAATTCACTAGTCATCGATCAACAATTATGTACTTCCATATTTCAACAAAGTTGTGAATTTTTTTCTCTTCGAGCTTTTTCTAATCGTTCGAAGAACAAAGAATATTATTCCCATAAAATTTGTCGGTAAGCTCCCAACGAATCTTATCAAAATATACTTTATTGGAGGCGACGCGTAATTTCATCGCGCCTTTGGCCGGACATTCTTAAATTGCCCGATAAATTCTAAACTCATGAACATTGTTAGTGGTTTTTTTCAGAGATAACACTATGGTACGAAATTTTATCTCTCTTTATTGAACGGGCACCCCGTAGTCGCCCGTCCGAGAGAAGTTCTACTATATGTGACAATTCCCTATACATATATATAGGTACATATATATCGGGAATTATTCGAAAGTCTATATATATATCGTTTTTCATTTGATTTATTCATTTGCCACATTCCCCAAATTTGTATAAGGTTTCTTTTTTGTTTTCTATTATTGACTTAAAATGAAGGACGACGTTGAAATATTTAACTGATTGCATGATGATGACCAATAATTTTTTCTTTCGACTTGTTTATAGTTTATTCGATTCATATATTTCAAACTGTTCCCCCTATTTCTATATGGTTCTCCATTATAATTACAAAAATAATAGACACTTACATATACACCTACCTACCTGATGTATATATCGATCCGAAGGAAGAAATTATCTTTTAGAGGTATACGAGCGACGGAAAATCTAATTATATAGACGTTTGTTATACAGAAGCTAGAATAATAATGAAGGCGTATATAGTTAGTGTATGTTGTACATATAGGTAGGTGCCCATGTATGTAGAAAATATAAATTGCAATTATAAATTAAATATGATGATATGCATAACATTGTTGTTTTTGCCTTCTTATTATATATGTATGTATAGATGCGGTAATGATATAGAAATGGCGACTTTGATAATTTCACAAGATATAGATTACAACAAAAAGAACATCCGACTATAATTACTGATTAATAATTAAATGCGGAAAGGCGCTGTGGATTAAACTGTCCAATCACGCAAACGCCGCATATATATACAACTATCAAATATTACCTAAGTTTAGGATTAATTATTTATTAGTACATAGTAGAAGTATAAAATGCTACCAAAAATTGTTAGTTTATTCATAAACGGTTCGTCATTTTGATTTCTCACTCTTCGTCCTAATAAAATGGCCACCATTTACGATTCAAACAGTATATATATGCATATACAGCGTGGACCGCCTCAGGCGTTCCTCTGGCCTGTATAAATCTATAGCTCTAGTATCTTTTATGCTTTAAAATAATTTCCACATTATTCCCGAAAAGTTATAGAAACTGTTCTAACCTCAAATATTCTCTGACAATCACACACTTTAGAACATTTTTCACCACTAGAACCAGCGTCAAGTATACAGCTTGACCGGGAAAGCTTGTGACGGTCTATACACTATGTATATACAATATGGAAAAAATATAGATATAGAATACCTAATAATGACTGTTTTGAATTAAAAATTATACCATGTATAGTATAATGAAAGTCAATATATAGATACAAAGTCATTATATAGATAGATCGCACAATTCATTTGTATGTAAAGAAGAAAAAAAATTAATAAAATATATAAAATTGATTATTGAAATATTAATTTATTCCTTTTTTTCCCCTCATTTTTCAATTGCCAACCAACAATTGTAGAAAATTACATTTCAATTTACATAAACAATATATAAACTGTGTTTATTGAAAACAATCAATTTATACATACATATATGGTACAACAAAGGCATCAGATCTAAAATGCATAAAACTATATCATCTATAATAATAATAATAGTAATAGAATCACTCTAAATTATGGACTATTCTTTTCCCTTCATCATCCAAGCAAAGAAAAATGGACAAACAATTGAAATAATTCGATCATATTATAATTTGAATCCAATCTATCCATTTATAAATTACTTGTTCAAAGTTACCTATACATATATGTACAAGTCGTATTTTAAAAAGTATCGCGACAGAATGTCAGTATTTCGCTTAAATAAGACAATAATGTTATTCCTCAAACTGACATTGCACACGAATATATAAAATTGGAGTTTTCCATTGTTGAATTGTCATACTCATGTAAAGAAGCTATATTCCTTTCGATATAATAAAATAACTACCAAAAAAAAAAAAAAAAAAATTTAGTGCACCTCTAATGTACAAAAATACAGTTATAGACGATTCACATTTGAGAGGGCATAGGGAAGCGGAGTTAATTGTTCGAACCATCCACACACCGCACCTAACTGTAGTATACTCTATACACTTTATGAATGCATATTAGGTTATGTTGTGTCCAGTGGTTACCTATCAGATGTGACCTTCCCTACACAATGAAAAGTAGTTCTATATTGGCGCCACATTAATTATAATAAAAAAAAAAAACATACCAAACCGAAAATAGTTCACACAAAAATATTAATTGTCAATGAAAACGTATGAAAGTTGTATTAAAAATCAGAAAAAGACTCAAAACAAAACAAATTTCAAAACAGTTGTTGACTTGCGATTGTCAAAACAATGAGCATGCGTTTTAGTCATATGGCGGCATTAATATAGCCATACCAGTTCTGCCAATTTGTCAAAAACAAAATCACTAGCCAGTAACATTAATCTGAGCATACAATTGGGGATATTTATTGTTGTCAGGTTATATTTAAAAGTGCATTCTTATCGTGAATTTAGTATAGTAGCTAAACTTAAGTGTATAGAGGGTTCGAACAGATTGCTCAGCTCATTCTGACTCAACTGCAATTGTAGTTCTATTCTAATGTGACTCAATTATATTTTATTAGGTTCTTCTTAGACATAAGAGCGATCGGGTATCGAAGCCGACTAAATGCCATCATATAGGTCTTATCAAGCACATACTTCTTGCAAGTAAATAAGTAGTACGCAAGAGACATATAGCTACGGTGGGGAACGTTATGGGGTGCTAGCGCCTCCATCGCCTGACTCAATTAAAGTGAAATATAGGTACCTATACCAGAATTGAAATTAGTATACGATTTCAAGAGCAACTTATACACGTACATAGCAAAAATCTTTATACGCACTTTTGAATAGAACCTTAATATTCCTGTATATCTTTAGGTGGTATTGTTAATATAATCAATTCTTTATGGTGCGTAAAATTATCGGTAGTAATATTTTTAATAAATATAGACATGATCATATTATTAAACGAAGCTTTATATTCTCCATATTAACATAAGAATATGTTCATTTATAATAATTATTTATATTGAAATTATAATAATAACGTGAAATATACAACACTTTTCAAATTAAATAATTAGTCTTTGAGAACCATCACAGCTATTATTATATACATATATACATAAGAAGAAACAAATGATTATTAAAAATCCATAATTTACATAAAACTAATAACAATAACAATTATTATAATTGTATTTTTCGGTTATATTCTTCTTACAATTATTGAGTAAATGATATTTTATAATGAGCATTTTTAATTGTTTCTCTTAAAATCATTGTATCATTTGGTTATGTACCTTTATATGTATATAGGTATATATATATATATATATAGATGAAATTAAATCAAGATTAATGTATTAAAAATGCATATGCCCCACCCTCTGTCGATATAAAGAACCAATGGGGATCTTGTATAAAAGCAGAGATTATCAGTGCGACTCAGACGGCTATTATTATAGGTTGGGATCGGTCTATAAATATGTATGATCCTTAAAGAACACGCTATAACACGCTTATATGTTGCTATATACAACATATTTATGTATATACATTCTATAAGTATATAATATACATATAAGTATATAGATGTGATGGAACATATTCTACCTATATGGTGCCTATACCACCATCATACATAGATATGGGTTGAATACATTAAATGAACTCTATAGGTTTTCAAATGAAAATATATTAAGAATATATGCCTGTACTATTTGATCGGATTATATATAAATTTTTGTTACTTATTGTTAGTATTTATGCAAGATTTCCAATGATATCTTTATATACAGCTTGTTCCAAAGTTAAAGGGTATTATCACAATAATCTATTCACGCCTTAAAAATAGTACGAAATAAGTCCCACAATCATTATTGGTATAGTAAAATGTCTGTTACAAGAGCTCTAAAGTCGTTAATTCGTAGATATGTTGATACGAATAATAAAATATCTCGAAACCATCATTTAGAATAATAATGTAACATCATTTTCCACGCATATAATTATTTTCAGTTAAGTACCTGAAAATAGTTAGAAACTAAAATATGGCCATACTTAGAATAAATACAAAAGAAAGTATAAAAACGAAGACTACTATTTTATTTAAATTTCAGTGTTATACATAGCATTGGGGTGTCGTTGGAATATTTCAATAAATTATTGAAAGGTATTCGTCCAAAATAACATGGAAGTCGCTATTCAAATAGGTATTCCCAAATATTTTTTATTGTCTATAGGTATATATGAAATATTCAAAACTCGATTTAGCTGTTATACATATTGGAGCCACACCTTAAAATCTATTGTTTTAACAATAACTATATCTATCTCTATCTATATATCTATTCGTAACTATACTAATAAACTAACTTATTGATTATTTCACTGTACTGGACCAGCTTCTAAGAGATTATAACGAGTATATCACCGTATTTCTCGTCCTAGTTGGCGGCGTAGATCCGCAACGTGCTCCAACAACTATATTCTAACCTTACTTGTTGTTGAGAAATAGATTCATAAATGTCAAATTTATTTGCATATGAACTGCGAGCTATGGCCAGACGTCCTCCAAAATGGTATATTAGCAACAATGTCGTGTAACATTCATATATACATACAAAAGTTTTATGTAAAAAGTATCGATTATAGAACATTACTGCACAAAACTATAGTGTCTTGAGGAAACCTGGGCTTCAGTCGAAGCGGTGTATAATAGCTCATTGTCCGAGCTGATAATAAGTTGCTCCATCGCAGACCTACAAACTTACTCGAGCTCGTTCCTTACAAACCACTCTACTCGGCTTTACTAATCATTCGCAAAAGGAAGGCTTGCAATTGCCAGATGTTTGTTTTAGAAGTTGGTAATATATTTTTTTTTTCAATAGAAAAATTGTATGTTTCCAAGTGCCCGAAAAGTATCCCAATCTTAAACTTGCTTTAAATGGTGGTACTTCAGATCATGTCCGGGGGAGAGTTTCTTGTAGAGATGACCGCCAAGTGTGTTTTTATTTTTGTATAGTGTGGTTATTTGATGAGCTGATAGTTGAGAGTGAACACTATTCCTAGATGTCCAACAATTACATCACATTTATCACTATATCGGAGTACTTAGTAGGTTGTTTCAGTATATCCATAGTTGTCGAGCGTTCCCATTTTACTTGATCTATGAGCTGGTTTAGAATCTAGTCTATACAAATTGAATATTGAACTGAACATGTTGCAATTTGAAGGAAAGAAAAAAGTGATAAATATCACGCTGAATTACTATTTTGTTTATAAAAACTTTCCCAAATAAATAGATAAAAAATAATTCAAATTTTATCGTTTTATGGCTTAGAAAAATATATTCATGCGGCGAGTTCGTGTCAATAAATAAACATTCCGGTATAGTTTTCTAATGCAACTATAACTTCAATAAAATGGAACAGACAAAACTTATTCGTATTTTTATTATTATATTCTTATCATTATTAATATTATCATATAATTTAAATGTAAATTTGCACTATAATTCCACAAATTGCAATATATGACTATTATTATTATTATTATTATTAATTTTGATCGGATTTAAAATAATTTTTCTATTAAAAATTTAATAATACTTATTTATTGTTGGAGCGAAATTGCCATATTTTAGGATGCACAACAACATAATAATTAACCAGAAATTAATATATTTATAAGGATAAAAATTGATGTTGCATATAGATTGGCGGGGGTTGAGGGACAAAAAAATAAAAAATAAAAAAATTCCAATGTAGGTATTGATGGCAGATGAGAATTCCTCCATTATTGAAGTTTATTAAATGTTATAATATACCATATTGTATATTGAAAAGTTCATATCACTAATATCAATCGAGCGGCACATTCTAGTTTATTTCAATTGGAAAATTAAATGATTTTAGGATAACGTTCGATACGGATTATGTGCTGAATTTCAAAATTTTATTATATTGTTGAAAAATACGAAAA
>JAZBGX010001857.1:0-15846 GCA_037414775.1 Zonitis immaculata
CGCTGATTGGCTGACGAGGAGTGGCCTGGCTATCCTAAGGCCTTATAAAAATTGAACAATATGTATAACAGGCTGTCCCGCATAAGAACTGACACAGGGCTAGTGCATGTACAGGAACCCAAAATATGATGATTTAACACAACTTACCTATATACCAAGTTGCACCCCTAAGAAGTTATAGGCCTTCAAAAAGGGGTTTCTAATTTCGAAAAAAATAAATTTCTCTGTAAGAGTTTAACTTAGACAAACCAAATATGGTACACGTTCTAAGTGAATCATGGACTTTAATTGATAGTAAGTAGAGATCAACTGTAGCATTATGAAGGGCTGATTAGGGATGATGCACCCTTAAAATGTAACACCATTTTTTAACCTGTTGACAGGCTCATAAAATTATTGTCCCATTTTAAAGGTAATTCAGTTTTAAAACTTTGTTAGCTCTTATTTTTGTTTTTTAAATTTTGACGTTTTCAAGAAAAAGCCAAATAACTGAAGACATGTATTTGATCATCAGTAGTTAGTGCAACTAACTTTTTGACGAAAAATAAATTTATGTCTGAGAGAAGAATTTGAACAATTTCTATAGAATCAGTAGCATATTTTGAATTCTGTTATTTAAGTCGTTTGTTAAATCAAATTATTTTTACTCAAGCTTGTTTGCTGGATTTTACAAACTATTTAATTTTCCATGATTTTATGTAATATTGATAAAATGAAAGTTATTCTCAAAGTTTTTGCTCGAAATTTAACGTGACTATGTTAAGAAATGAAGAACAGAACTTGGGAAAACGTACTATGATTGTCGATTTCAATAAAATACGTAAAAGTAACCATGAAAAGTCAAAAGAACTGGAAATTCCTCAGAGAACTGTCGTTTACAATATTTGATGCTTTCAAGTATTGGTAGTCTGAAGAAGAAATTACGTCCAGAAAGAACTAGAACTACCACTTATGCAAAAGATTTGCCTTTAGTAATCCGCAACAAACGAAAGAAATATCCTACCCGACAGAAATGACTGCACAGGTCGACAAAACCCGGGTATAACCTGGTAAAATTTCAGCAGTCAAACGACGTCTGAAAGAAATCGACTTTAATAAGCATCTAGCAGTAAAAATTCTCCTTTTAAGGACTGTGAATGAACAAAAACTATTAAAATGGGCAAAAAATCATAAATACTAGACAGTGGAAAATTGGTGACAAGTCCTTTCGAGCGACCAATCAAAATTAATTTATTCAGAATTTTTCGAAGTGAGCAAATATGTACTTTTGAGTGGTAGTGTATATATACAGTGTGTCCCAATTTGGACGCTCACTATTGGGATCTCGGTTATATATTCTAGGAATAAAACAAAAACAAAAAAAAACAAAACAAAACAAAAACCAATAAAAAAAAATGAATTCAACACCGGCATTCAACGGTCCAGGAACGAGCAACATTTACCAAACACCTAATCTTCCAACAAACACGATGCAGTGGTTTCCGGGCAATAACTTTCGAGGTAACACAATGAATCCATCTATATATCCTACAAACAAGAACCAAATACTACCACAGAATGTCATCAACTAGTGATGATGAATTTCCCGAGACCGAAATAAACGAAATTTCAGGGGACCACCCCTGGCAGATTGTTAAAATAAAAAATCAAAAACGAAGAAAAATAAACGTCACTAATTCCCAAACGGTAACATTAGATAACAAATTTGATACTTCAGCTGAACCAAATGACCCAACAGAAAGTAATGCAAACAATGAAAATAGTCACAGTGAACATAAAAAACCAAACCCTCCCCCAATATTTGTTTATGGAGTAATAAATTATGAAGCAATGGTAAAAAAGATCAGCGATGCAATAGAAAATGAACTATATAATACAAAATGCTTAGCCAACAATATGATAAAAATTAACTGCAGTACACCAGAAAACTAGAGAAAACTAATAAAATACATGCGTGAAAGCAAAATTATACATCACACCTACCAGCCCAAAGATGAACGAGCGTATAGAATTGTTATCAAGCACCTTCACCATACAACAGACATAGCAGAAATTAAAAGAGAACTGGCGAGCAAAGGACACTAAGTCAGAAATATCATAAATGGTCGGCAAAGATTGACAAAAGAGCCTCTAAATCTTTTTTTTGTAGATTTGGAGCCTTCAGAAAATGTAAAAGATATATACATAATAAACTATCTTGGAAATAAATCTGTACAAATTAAACCGCTCAGAAAGATCAAAGGAATCACTCAGTGCATGAGATGTCAGCAATATGGACATTCCCGAACGTATTGCAACAGACTTTACGTATGCGTTAAGTGTGGAGGATCACACGAAACTTCCACCTGTAAGAAAAGTAGAGATTCCCTTGCCAAATGGTCTCTATGTAATGGATCTCATCCTGCCAACTATAGGGGCAGCGAATTTTATCACAGCCTTCTGAAAAAGAATAATGTCAACAACAGATTAAACATCCAGGAAAATACCAATACTCAAATAAATTCAGAACCATCAGTCCGATATCACACACAATACCAGCTCCAACAACCACTACCTCAAAGCTATGCTCAAGCCACCGCCAATAATTTAACGAATTCAGAACAGCCATCAAACATTAGTAATAACTTCTTAGAAGAATTTGAAGTCATGTTTCAACAATTAATCCAGCAGAACAGCATGGTCTTAAACATGCTCACCACTCTTATCAGCAAAATTCAATAACTTTATTAAAATAGCAGAATGGACTGCCAATGGGCTTTCCTCTCATAGAAACAAAGTTCAAATTTTTTGTCAACTTAATGCAGTAGTTGTGCTTCTAGTAAGCGAAACACACTTTACAGAAAAATCCTACTTCAACATCCCCTACTACACTACGTATCATACAAACCATCCTGACAACCAGGCTCATGCTGGTACTACCATCATAATAAAAAACACCATCAGCCACATAGAACTACCTAAATACTCTCGCAACTTTCTACAAGCAACATCTATCAAAATACGTATGCGAGCCTATGATCAAATAGTGGCCGCAGTTTACTGCCCACCTCGCCACAATATCAAACGCGAAGAGTTCAAAGCTTTCTTTGAAACACTTGGGAATAAATTTATTGCAGGAGGAGACTTTAACTGCAAGCACACAGTATTTGGCTCACGTTTGACTACCACTAAAGGCAGGGAGCTATTAAGCACCGTTCAAGATAAAAATTACTCTTTCCTCTCAACCGACGCACCCGAATACTGGCCGACGGACCCGAACAAAACTCCCGAACTCTTAGATCTGTTTATTACTAATGGCATCTCACCAAACTATATGGAAGTCAAGCCATCTTATGATCTGACTTCCGACCACTCACCTATATTAGCAACAATTAGTTGTCTTGTTATTCACAAAACACCAACTCCCAGACTATGTAACAGGAAAACAGACTGGAATAAATTTTACAACAGTATTGAAGAAAAAATTAACCTGCATGTAAGTCTGAGAACTCCTAACGATATAGATGAAGCGTTGATAGCGCTCAACAATATAATAAAAGACTTAGCTCAATTTGCCACACCAACACCAAAAAATAAGAATAAAGCTATAAACGTACCAATCGAGATTAAGAAGATCATAGCCGAAAAAAGAAGAGCCAGATCTGAGTGGCATCAAACACATAGTCCAGCAGACAAAACAACATTAAATAGAATAACTAACTTATTGAAGGCCAAGCTTAAAGAAATGAGGGAAGCATCCCTTAAAAATTATCTCACACATCTAACAATAAATCGTTACGACAATTCAATCTGTAAACCAATTAAAAACTCTGAAAAACCAAGAATTCAAACACCACCCATCCGCAACATGCTAGAACCTGATCTCCAATGGGCTAGAACTGATGATGACAAAAGCTGAATTGTTTGCAAACTATTTGACCAAAGTATTTACTCCACACAACGACACACCAGACGAAGAAATTGGAAAAGAATTGACTAACACCTATAACAATTCGCCTGCTATTAAAAAACTCACCATTCAAGAAGTCCAAAGGGAAATTAATCTCTTAAATCCCCGAAAAGCACCTGGTATGGATAAAATAACCCCAAAGATGATAAAAGAATTACCAGAAAGAGGGGTTAAGCTAACAACATTTATCTGTAATGCAATCTTGAGGCTAAATTACTGGCCAAAAATACTAAAAACAGTCGAAATTATACTAATCCCAAAACCTGAAAAAAATCCAAACAATGTAACATCATACCGTCCCATCAGTCTGCACCCAGCCATTTCCAAAGTCCTTGAAAGACTTATGATCAGAAGAATAAACTCGGAATCTAACAACTCTGAATATACACCGTCACATCAATTTGGTTTCAGAGAAGGGCATTCTACGCTCCAACAAATTCATCGAATCAGCCACTCCATAAATCAAGCTCTCGAAGAAAGAAAGTATTGTACATCTATATTTTTAGATGTAAGCCAGGCTTTCGATAAAGTGTGGCATAGAGGTTTGCTGTACCAAATCAAGAAATAACTCCCGACAACGTACTTCAAACTATTCAAATCGTACCTAAGTGACAGAGAATTTTGTGTCAGAGTCAATGAACACACATCTACTAATTTTCCAATTAAAGCTGGTGTTCCCCAAGGGAGTGTCCTGGGACCACTTCTATATATATATATTATACACTTCAGACCTACCAACGAATAGAGCAACAACTGCAGGGACATTTGCTGACGACACCGCAATTCTTGCAAGCAATGTAGCAGCATCTGCAACGCTTCAACAACAACTCGACGAAACACAAATATCATGGTTACTAAAATGGAGAATTAAAATTAATGCAACAAAATCTGCACATGTAACATTCACTAAAAAGAAAGATCATTGCCCACCATTGTATCTGGGCAATACACAAATACCACAGTGCACGAGTACCAAATATCTAGGAATGTACCTAGATAAAGGTTTGAACTGGAAAGAACATATGATCAAAAAACGAAAACAAATAGACCACAAAGTCAAAGAACTATACTGGCTCATCAACCGTAAATCCAAGTTAGCTCTAGAGAATAAACTCCTTATTTACAAAGTAATAATTAAACCAATCTGGACATATGGTATTGAGCTCTGAGGGTGTGCAAGCAAATCCAACATCGCTATTATCCAAAGAAGCCAATACAAAATACTTCGAATGATAACAGACGCACCGTGGTACATCTCCAATCAAACTCCACACGAAGACTTAAGAGTTGCATTTGTAAAAGAAGTCATCCAAAATCAAAGCATCAAACACCACACGAAATTGGAAACTCACCACAACGAACTACTTCAACCACTAATGCAGCCTACTGTTGAACGAAGACTCAAACGAACATAGCCAATGGATCTAAAAGATAGTTGAAGAGGTCTTTTCAATGGAGAAGAGCCCATCATGCCTGAAAGTGCACGAAACCAGTGCACTTAACTCACACATTAGCTTATAGAATGTATTCTGATTGCTGATTAACAAACAATAATAATAAAAAAATTCTAGGAATAATTATAAATACAAAATCAATTATTCATCAACATTGAATCATAGTAGGCTTTGGAATTAAGTCAAAATTGATAAAAAATAAGTTTGGAACTTTGTTAGAGTGTGTGTGATAGAATAGTCATCAAATTGGGCAGTTTCATTCACTCTGTTTTTGTTTGTTAGTTTATACTATTTAGAATGAGGTCGCTATTTTTTTAGTGATTTTATAATTATTAGGTAATAGTATAACTTAGCATACCTTTCGACTTTTATACAAAATTATAATGATTTGTTATAGAGAAATAATTTCTATGGTGATTTTTATTATTATAGGAACAAATTTCAATTCTATTTGAATTTAATCCATCGACAATAATTGGTGTGAAACCAATATCGATTTGTTCGTTTGATAGTTTTGAGTTTGTTCCTTCGGTTTTTTTATTTCAAAATATTCAAAATATAAGTAGGTATATAAAAAAACATATTAATAAAACTTTTTATTTGAATTAATCTAATTAATATTATTACATTTAAGTTTTATGAAGATGGATTAGCAACAAGGTATACAAATGATTTATTATCTCAATGCACGTACTTGTACGTGCGTACTTTCAACATTTCTCTAGAAGACTTCTACAACGCACGTAATACGTGCGTAGAAGTACGCTTTGTGTGTCCTGTGCACATGGGGATCTATCGCGCTACAATTTTTCTATAGGCAAGCGCATGCACATGATTTTTAATAGTTGTGTGTTTGCAACTGTCGGGTTGCATCTGGATACAATTACAGTTCGCCACGGTCAGCCACTGTGGGATCGATCTTCAAGAATGATATCGCCGTCAGCAAAGCATTTGTACCCATGGCTTTGGTAGTGCAGTGCACTGACCGAATGCAGCACTGATATTTTCAACTGCAAATTTGTTTCTCCCCAATTTTGATCGTTACTACTCTTATGCGGAACCGAACGTGTTCATATACCCCTTATGCAACGTTATAGTATTTTCTTGTTAAATGTTCTAAAACTCTCAAAACACAAAAGTGTTCCATTTATTCGCCAACCTAATATACAGAGTGGGCCGCCTCAGGCTACCCTGGTCTGTAACTCTGGCCCTAGTCGAGAAAATAAAAAAAAATCGCACTTAAGGATTCCAA
Source organism: Zonitis immaculata (assembly GCA_037414775.1). Taxonomy (NCBI): domain Eukaryota; kingdom Metazoa; phylum Arthropoda; class Insecta; order Coleoptera; family Meloidae; genus Zonitis; species Zonitis immaculata. The sequence goes on from JAZBGX010001857.1 coordinate 6,656, forward strand.
AACGGTTTCTTTAGCTTTTCGGGAAATGTGGAAAATCAATATTATTCATGACATTAATTCAACCGTTTCAACGCCAAAAGGTTCTCTAGATATCACACTTAAGATCCTCGAGTACAGTTCTTTTCTCTACTAAACCCAGAGCTACAGCTAGACCAGGAAAGCATTAGGCAGTCCGGCCTGTGTAGTTCGATTTACAACCTTTAACTTGTAATTTGACTCTTTTTCAGTCTTTTTCTATGTATTATCGTTAAGTGAAGCTATTTTTTTCTTATATTTAAATTACAGGAACGAAATTTTCTATGTGCTGCAATCAGTATAGAATTGGCGATAAGTACATTATTTTATATATCAAGAATTCTATTATTACCAAAATTACATCCGGATTTTGTTTTAATTATCTATTGTTTACGAACACAATTATCAACAACAATAACACTCATATTAGTTTTTGTACCGAAATTTTGGTATCAACAGAAACAAGTACGATCATTAGCACAAGAATATTCATGCAGGATACCAGTCGATGCGTTCAAGGTTTGTTTCTGAATTACCCAAATAATAAAATAAAATGCAACAAATGGTCGTATTGCTTTTTGTTCTGTTGATTAGGATGCTAATGCACATGGTCCATTAACTGGTAATAATAGTGATGTTGATGTTGGTGAGGTAACGTTAGCTGATATGAGTCCAGATGATATACGTGCTGAATTGAAACGTCTCTATCTACAGTTGGAATTATTCAAAAGCAAAACGATCTGCCGTGACAATCCACACATATCGAAACGTAGAGGTGGTCGGAAAGCTCAACATCGACGTTTCAGTTTACAGGTATTTTCAATTTAAACATTAAACAAAAAAATATGTATGAAAAAATTTCAAACAATACAAAACAACAATACATATTGTAGTTTTATTATTATACTGTTATAAATAACGAAATTAATATTTAACCTAATTTAATGATTAATTTGCATGCAAAGAAAAAAGGAAGTAGAGAAAAGGTAAGTCACGTTTTCTTCTTTATTATCATCATTATTATCATCAATAAAATGATGCTATAATGCACGACTGGCAATAAATATCACTTCTGATGTGCTAAATAATTTATTTATATATTTAATTATTTTTATTCTTCTCTATTTCAATTTTATGTTAGAATCTTCATGGTAAACATCGACAAAAACATCAATTACAACAAGAAGAAGTAACGGAAGCTGAACCATCTCGTACGCCTGAAGATTCAGTTTGTAGTAATGAGGGCCCAAGCGGTATTTACAGTGATTTACCATCAACCGCCTACATCAATGATCATAAATAAGAAAATAATTACAAAAGAATAATACAATTTTTCTCTGTATTTGTCGTAGATAAGTTTGGAAAAACTATCGTTATTTAGAGATTTTTCCTGTAGATGTTCAAATTTCCTATTTCCCGTTTCCTAAAATAAAACAATTTCTGTGTATATAGAATATGTAGTTGAAATTATCGCACAAATAATCGATGAACTATCTAAAAATAAACGATTAATGAACTAAATTAGTGAAATTTTAATCATGAATAAAAAATTACAAAAGTCTCTAAATAACCAAGCTTAAAATCAAAAATTAATAATAATAAAAATAATTGAAAATAATAAGAGAATCTGGCTTCGAAATTGCGTCCAATTCATTCAAAAAAATTGTTTTGTTTTGAAGGCAAATTTAGGGAGAGCGTAAAGGAACTGAATTTTAGAATTTGAATTCAGAATCAACTGAAATAGAAATGTAGTTTAAATTAAACGCCGTACACGGGCCGAAAATTTGGATTATGACTTTTTTTAGATCGTTCTAGCTGTAAGAACGGTTCATTCTGTTATAGTCTAACAGAATGAATCTATCTTGGATCGCAATTGAGAATCTGAATTTTTTTTCATTAAAACGACGGGTGGGTCGTGAATAAAAATTTTTGTCTCTCAATATCTCCCTATGCCTCCGCCTCTCGCTGCTTATTATCTCTCCCTCTCTCTCTCCCCCTCCCTCTTCCTGTATCCATCATTCTCTCTCTCCCACTCTCTCGCCCCATGTAACGCTACCTCTGTTTAACTCTCATCTTATTCCTATTTTTCTCTCTCTTCTCCCTATCCAACTCTCTCTCTCTCTCTCTTTCTGTGCCCCTTCTAAGCAGCTCTACCACCCTCTCTTTATCTTCCTCTCTCTCCATATCACCTTCTCCCCTATTCATCACACCCTGCAAGCAACTCTCTTTCTCCCATTCAAAACACTTTCTCTCTCTCGCTCCTCTCTCCCTTTCTTCCTAGTCACTAAACTCTCTCATTATTTCCCCCTCTATCCTTTCCCCTGCATCTATCTCGCCATATCTTTCTCTCACACCATCTCTCTCCCCTTCTTTCCATTTTCCTCTCTCCCTATTCCTCGCCCTATGTATCTCTCCCCATTTATTGCTCATCTTATCTCTCTTCCTCTCTGCCTACTTAAACTCGTTCTTGCCACCTCTCTTTTACCTACTCTTCATGTCTCTATCTCTCTCTATTTGAGCCCCGGCCTCTCTTTCTCTCTCAGCCCTTCCTTTCAACTTTCTATCTCTATCTATCCCTCTTGCTCTTTTTTTAATCTATTTGCTCTTTCTTTCCGAAAAACACAAGCTTCAACCGATGCACACGTGCATATTCGCAATTGTTGTATATGGGCCTGTCTAATTTGTCTATTTCTCAAATTCAAATTGGCAATTTTCTGAATTCAGGTTCTGGAATTCAGACACCTAAACGCCGCCCTTAAGCTCTAGTTGTCTATTATTAGAAAGCTTTCAATTGGTTTATGAATTAATTTAATGTAAAAAAATAGGCTATGGGACCAAACTAGTCCAAAAGTCATTCAATTTGAGTAATAGTAATCAGACATGGAAATTATATCGATCTTGATCTCCATTGAGATTGAACCAAAACTTTTCATTCTACTTTGATTTGGTGATAATCAAATTTCAATTGAATTTATGGAACCCTCTGGTTATCATTGAACATCACGATATTTGCGACAAGATTGAGATAGTAACTTCAATGGAATATTTTCATATATAAAGTGGCGAGTCGGATTTTTTATTTATGATTAAATTGTTAGTTAGGCAGCTAACTTCATCTTCAGTAATTTAAAACGATAATTTCAAGGACAAAGATCGAGATCGAGATAATTACCTAATAGGGCATTACTATTGACTAATTAAAAATATTTATTGCCAAATTCATGGATAATTTATTCTGATTTTGTACATAATTGTTGTCCTACAATTTTATTTACCATCTATTTGTTTATTATTAATTAAAATTTGAAGACATGTTAAAATAAAATTGTTTTATTTATTTTTTATTATAATTCTTGAATTTCTAACGGTTTAGTGAACATCTCATATAAGAAAGCACCTACAATTTAGCTTCATTCCGGTGTCATGTAGAGATAATTGCAACAAATGGGGCCATCGAGTTTATTGTTGTTATTGCTCTTGTTGGTAGGCAATTTATTTATTTATTATGCACTATTGTAATTGAATAATTTAATCACTTTAAATTTAAAACAGATTTTATTAGAATTATTTATTTATGATTATTATTATTATTTTTAATGAATATCATTAACTAAAATTATTATATAACCGTCATCTCTTGGAAGATTTACATTTCGTTCATAATTGTTAACAATATTAGAAAACAGTTATAATCCAAAGAAGAAATAAAATATAACCGTTACTATACCATAATTTCATTATTATTATTATTATTATTATTGGAACAATTTAAAACTGACGTTAATTAAATTTGCCGAACCCATCTAAAATTAGAATAAAATCAAAACAGTGTTTTAATTGAAATGATTATTGAATATTGGATGATGATTTATTAAATAGTTGCAGTAGCCGAATGCAATTTTATTCAACAAACTGAATAATTTCATGTACCAGGCAATCACAATCGGTTCCGACATCCGACCAAAAATTTACTGCAAAAATATTATCATTTTTTGAATCAGAAAACGCTCGACCACATTCGCGCAATGCATACAGAAAAAATACATGAATTTGAGTAAGACGTTTTACCGCACCCACTATTATTGCTAATCTCTATCCAATGTTTTTTCAGAAGTTTGAAAATTTTTTCAGAAAAGAAATAATTCACCTGTTTTGCGCGGATTTAATAATTGAAAAAATTATGTATTCCCTTTGCCACCGCATTCCAGTCAGCAACTCCAGATGCAACAACCTAATAGTTAATAATAAATCATCGAGTTTCACTGAATAACTAAAATTAAAATGGTGTACAGCGTGTATCTCGACGATATTACCCCGAAAAATGTTCATCATGGCTAACCAGTTAAAATTGAAATTTGAAAATTTGGACATATAGCGCTTTATATGCTAATATGATGTATGCAACTTAAATAATTACAATTTCATACCACCCCCAGTTATACCGAAAATAGCTAATTTGTTATTTTGAATAAACACCCCATATTTTTTTGCCTTTTTTAATTTGTATATCAAAACCTCCACCAAAGTTATTTCGTTTTTAAATTATAGTCAATTTTTGCAAAATTATGAAAATCATCACTTTATCGAATATATTTGGCAGAGGATGAGTTGAATCATATCTGCAGTAAAATTTGAAAAATATAAGGTAAGGAATGAATATTTAATAGGTATCCCTAATAGTAGTACATATCACCGCAGTTTCCAATATGTGATAACTGGCCATTTGTTGGATTAAAACTCAGAACTATTTTATAACATTTTTTATTAGTTCTCAAATTATTAGTATACAACACGACTTCATCGGCCAGATGCCAGATCGTTAGTTTCATTAAATGCAATTATATGTTCAATTCAATGTTCTAATTAAAGTGCTGAGCAGTTGTATTGGCTAATTGGTAATAATGTACACATTTCTAGGTGATGAATCAATACTTGAAACAATCGTAACAAAGTAGTTCTAAAATAAGCTGTTTCGTTATCAGATCATGAACCCTTAACTAGTACATTACAAATAAATTGCAAGATGACTTTATATTGAATGTTCTATAACTAAATTGATCTTACAATTAGAGTTTTCAAAGTTTCTAGAGAATACAGAAATGTAATGATACGGGGGGTGATCTATGAGTAATGTTTATTAGATAGATTTTTTTTTCATCGTAGGCTCCTAACAAATCAATACATGAATTCCTTTTGAAAAACTCTTTATCTTGGTTCTCCCCAAATTCTTCTACAGTGGCTATCACCTCGCTAATGTCGTCAAATTTCTTGCCATTGGGCCGAAGAAAGAGGTAAATGTTCAAATAATTCGTAACTCGCTTCTCAGATGGATTTGTGTATGATGAAACTTCACTTCAGCTCGCAGTTCGCCTCCCTTTTTTCCTTAATGATGTTTCGCAATCTCCTTATTGTGTCAAAATAGTAATAGCTTATAATAATGGCTCCCTTTTCCTGGTAATCCTCCTTAACTTCTGCCTCAAAATCTTACAAAATATTCAAAGTTTGCTCTTAAAATATCAATTCGATTCTTCTTTTGTTGAGCGGTTAATTTTATGAGCACCCAACGTGCTGACATTTTGCTCAACTTCGCCACTGAGTATCTTCTGAACACTGCGTTCGAGATCCCAGTAAACTCAAACTAAATGTCATACGATCACTCTTTGATGTGTATGGTCGTCCTTTGCGGTATTTGTCTTTTGTGGATTTTTCTGCCCAGTTTGAACACCTTGTTCCAGTCTGTAATTGTAGAATATGGAGTAGCACAGATTCTCAATGTTTCTACCAAGTCAGCGTGTATGTCTTTGGTAAACTTTTTTTCCAGAAGATTAAGTCTTCAATAACACCTCTGACTTCTTTTTCTCCATTTTCGTGTAAACACTCTGACTGCTCTTGTATTTAAATGAATATAGCTCTAAAATATACGTTATCTTAACTATAACTATCAGGGTTCAAGTCCGCTACCCTATATTTTTATATGTATTTTTGTAGCCACTAGAAATTTCCTAGTATCGTCATTTTTAGATATGTACTCATATATGTTTCTGTTTATTTGTGATATTAGTTTGTGACTCGCTGTATGATATTTTCCAAATCTAATTTCAATGAATTGATTGATTATGAATTAGACTCATCTTATAGTAAGTAACACATATATGTATTGGTGTAAAAATACTATAATATACAGGATATTTGAAATAACAAAGTTAATGACTATTTCCGATAACATCGGAAGTGATATAAAATTGTAAATCACACTTATAAAAGTTCACATAGAATTTTCAGGGCTCAATTCTATTTAGTTTGCCCTGCGGTTGGTGTTCCGTGGTCGAGACGAATGCTGTATATTCAAGTTTAAATGGAATGATATCTTTCTAATTTTGCGCAATTATTCAATGAATACAGTCATAATTGTAAAACAAAATCAATATATTTATGAGTTTGTCTTTATATACAGAATGAATGACATTCACTACAACATTTATCTTCAAAAGAACGATGCTGCATCTTTCAAATTGAAATGATTGAATTCAAACGTTAGATATATTAATGGACAACCTACTTTCATGAAACACGGAAATTGAACCTGAAAGGAGATCAAAAATAAAACAAAATCAAATTAAACAGAACAAAAAAACAACAAAATTTAACCTGTTTCATTATAAAAGAAAAATACATATTTTTCGAAAAATTAAATTACATTTAGATTTTTAACAATTTATCCGTTATTATTCCTATACATATATGTATGTTCATAAATATCAAATCATGTTCTTACACTTTATTCAATTTGATACTTAATTGGTTAAGATCTTAGTAGCTTTTTTCTTTGTATTTCGATATCAAAAAAAGTTCAAATTCACTTCACATCTTTGCATGTTCGAAAAGATAATTAGTCTATCTATCATTGTCTTATTCTGGTGCTACATAATTTTTCTTTATATCTTATAGATAGTTTAAGATAATAGCGCAATTATTTTCTTTAATTGTGTGACGAAACTTCCATCCGCGAGGCATTTGTGTTACAATTACTTTATCTATAGATCATCGACTGTTTTTTGGTAAATTATAAATGATTAATGTAGTATTTTATATAAAATTATGTAGCTTAAGGTTTTAACTATTAAATGCCCCAATTATATTGTTTTGAAAGTGACGTAACAGTTACATAGGTGGGACGATTTTTTCATCTCATTGTCAGACGTTATTGTCACGCCTACAAAACAATTAACCGTGACCGTATCGACGACACAACTAACCTCGTTTTTTATCGATTTTCACCATGAAAAATCTAAGTATCATCAAAGATCTAATGATTCATAGTAATGAGAGTACTAACGAGTGGAAACAATTTTTTAGGTTACAATTTTTAAATTTCTAGGAACCCATCCACAATCTCTAGCATTTAGGTTTTGATGATTGAAAATTTAAAAAATACCCCGGAAACTAAAGAATGTTAGAGAGCTTTTTTGGTAACAATTCTTCCTCCAGATGCTCTCCTTATTATATTCGTTATGATTTTCATTAAGAATTTGAATTTTCAGTTGATTTTTTACCAAAAAAAATACAAAAAATATTCTAAAATTTTTGAGAAAACTTCCTTTGAAAATGTCCTGTATGGTAGTTTTTGTATGATTTGTCGAACCATTCTAGGGAGCTCTTGAACCAGTAATATGTCGCTTTCTCAACAAAAGTTTTTCTATTTTGCTTCTATAAAGGCTATTATGGACGCCATTTATGGGCTTAATAATGAGGATTTTTACCGCACTCGAATAACAGAATTGCTTTATTTAACGCTTTTTATTTATTCATTGAGATTGGTATGACATACTCACAAATATAATGTCAAATCGGTCAAATCACAAAAAAAAACATTGATTTTGACAGTTTCTGTTTATTCGAACATCTTGCAAGATAGCTGACAAAAAATTCCCTAAATATATAATTCCAGTAACAAACCAATTTTTTGATTTAAAAAGTGTAAAATAGAAAAAAATAGTATAAGACACTTTTTTTCATAAGGCCATTTATAGTACTCGTCTACTAGAAAATTCGCCGCTTCTCGCCTCGTTTTCGAAGAGCCGTACGACAAAATCAAGCCTTATGAAACTAGCATCTTAATGTACTATTTTTGGTAGAAATTGTAGAAAATTAAACCTGCAGGTTACTCACGAAACTTCAATGATTATGATCTGATGCTATCTTGCGATTTTAATTTTGGAAAAAATCAAAATCCATTCTAAGTTTTCTAATTTGAGATTTCTTGGTTATTATTCTCACGTATTTATTTCATTAAATTGGGAAAATTCGAATTCTTGAAAATTTGAAATTTATAAAATTTCCCAATCAAGCCTCGGCATAGATTTTCACAAAAAATTTAAAAAAAAAATTTATCGTGTTTTTTGCACGATAAGTATTACGTTGATGGATCATCCGACCAAATATAATAATAATACCTGGATATACAACCGACGTTTTGAAATAATAATGTGGGGAAAAGGCAGTGACCCCTCCTTTGGCGACGTCGTCTCCAAACGAAACTCTAGCAGTCATGTTAAACTGCAGCAAAAGCCGGCAGGCAAGCAACACATATAATATACAAAACATATTGTCGATTCGCAACAAAACATCAACAGACCGGTCTCGTGAAACAACAATAACAACAACAACAACAATAATAATAACCAAATAATAAAACGAAATTGTTTCATAAATCAATAAAAACCAACAAAGAACACATGGCTAACAACAACAATCAACAAAACTAATAGAAATAAAACAATTGAAATAATAATAATAAAAATTTATTTTTTCCGTACGAAATTTTGATTGAAATAAATAAATAAATAAAGTGTAATGCAATAATGTTGTTGGTTTTGTTAATTATAGCAGCAATTGGCACAAGTTTAGCGGATATTGCAGGTAAGTGACCACCAATTCCTGCTACATATGTACAAACTGGATATATATATATATACAGGGTGTCCCACCAAAATGGCACCCCCCCCAGAACAGCGTTATTAATCAGAATAATTGAATGCGGTTTTCAATATTCACTATAAGATCACCCAAAGATCATTTGGCAATCAAAAGAAATTACGTAGCTACCTCGCAAATGCATCTAAACAAACTCAACTTTCTTAATATTTGGCGAACTTAGCAAATTTTTATTGAATATG
>JAZBGX010001858.1:0-15839 GCA_037414775.1 Zonitis immaculata
AAAATCTAGAGGAACTGTTTTAACGCGAAAATGTTGTCTAGATATCATACTTTGAATCATTAAGTGCATTTTTCATTAACTCCACTAGAGCTAGAGTTATAGACCCAGGAATGTCATTTGTGAATCACACTGTATATCAATTCGTATATGAATAATTAAATCACTAGACCAATTCATCACTCTATCCAAAGTAATTAACTATAGCAATTGGAATAAAAATAACTCGAACAAGATACTTAAGTATACTTGAAAAGTTCATTGTCTCTATTTTGATAAAACTATTTAACATATTAATTACTTAATTATATAATAATAATAATAATACTAAAACAACTCTACTTTAATATATAGGGTGGTTCGCCAGAGGCTTACCTGGTCTTGCAACTCTGGCTCTAGTGAGTGCAATAAACTGATTCGACGATCTAAAGTGTGATATTTGGACAACATTTTCACGTTTAAACGATTTCCCAAACTTTAGATCTCCATTAGAACCAGAGTTTCTACAAGACCAGGAAAGCCTCTGGTGGACCACTCTGTATATATATATATAGAAAAAGGCTTTTTTCAAAAATTAGTTTTGCAATAAATAAAATCGACTTAAATTAAATTACTTACAATCGACGAATTTCGAAATTTTTCCATTAGAAAACATTAATTCCAAATTAAAATAGAATCAACACAATATGTTGTAAATATTTATTTATTTATACATAAGTACAGAGAAATCAGATGTCTGTAAAAATCAAAACTAATAAATATAACCGTTAATTATCAAAAAAAAAATTCCATTATTTATAAATTCAATTGGAAACAATAATTCGCATTTATCTCATAATCTACATAATTCCATCATTACAAATCCAATTAGATATACAGGGCGACTAGACCATAAGTAATTGTACACAGAGCAAAAGTGAATTACTCATATCAAAATAATAAGATTTAGCTAAATTCACTTTATATACCAAAAATTGAGATACAGGATGTCAAAGTTTTTTCTTGATTTTTCCACATTATAATATAGGCACAAAATTTTGTATGTGAGCACTTTTTTTGAGTCAAGCAACTCAAATGTGACTCTAAATCATCATAACTCTATTGTGTCTTGACTCACAAAACAAAATTAAGAAGAACAAAAAATATAACTTTGACACCCTGCATCTCAGTTAGTATTAACTTTTGGTGAAAGATAAATCTTATTAATTTGTTAAAAAAATTCCACTTTTGCTCTATGTACCATAACTTACGGTCCATCCTGTATAGAAAGGTATTATTATACAATAACAGTTCCCATAACGATTCTAATTCTTCAATAGATTATTTAAATATAATAAATAATAATAATAGCATAAATTATTCCAAACAGACAATTGTGTCCTTGTATTAATTATTGTTATTATTTTTTTAAAAAAATTATAGTATCAGCAAACTGATAACAAAATACCTTGGATAATAGAAAATTAATTTAAAACTTTTCGTTATGTAATTTGGAATTTTCTACGATTTGAATCGTTCTACAAATATTAGGGTTAATGTTTCTATATAATGCGGAAAAAAATTTGAAGATATTTGACAAAACAAGTTCAATAAAATACTAACAACTATTTCAATTATAGTGCATTCATCCAAACTCAAACAATGACTAACAATAATAATAAGAGAGGTCAGGTCAAGTCTTCGCCATTAGAATTCATCGAATAATTTTTTAGAATTGCTATTTTCTTAGAAATTTACCAATTGCAAAAAATTTGCATTACAGAAATACTATAATTAAATCGAATAACTATTTCCAACAGACAGACTATCCAAATATTTATCTTATTAGAATCTATTTTAAGAGTAACGGAATGAAAAATAGATACTTACGAAAAAATATTTCACATCAACCATATCTCATACAAACATAATTGACAATTATTGTCGATATATAAACATGTCATATAGAAAATTATCGAAGGAAATTGAATACTGGCTACGAATTGTTTCGAAACTATTGTCGTGCCAGTACATCCCTTTTATTGATAAATCAAAATACGACAACTATAGAAATTACACTTTATCAAACTATAAAGTGCCTAATTGATCATAAAAGAAAGCAAGTGTCGATAACAACCAAATAAATTCATTAACTCACCCCATATTCCCTTAAGACCTTCAAATAGAGATTCACAAATATTATTATCAATAGATGTAATCTTTCTTATCAAAATTATAAGATTGGATAGTCGTTTGTAAAATACAAACATCAATACTTGGATATAGATATAGGGTAGTTTAATGTTATACAGGATGATCCACCAGAGGATTTCCTGGTCTTGCAACTCTGGCTCTAGTGGGTGCAACAAATAAACGGAGTCGACGATTTAAAGTGTGATATTTAAAGAATATTTTGACGTTAAAATGATTTCCCAAACTTTAAATTTTCGAATTCATTTTTTTCTCTACACTAGAACTAGAGTTCCTACAAGATCAGGAAAACCTCTAGTGAACCACCCTGTATAGACTACAGCCAAGTACTAATATATTAATAATTTCTAAGAAATATTGTTCTATTTTTAAAAAGAAAAATCAATTAAATCAATAACTGCGGAAAAGAATAATAACGGGAAATCTATGATTATCCAATTTTTCTATTTTTATTATTTTCTAATTTCGAATGGAAATAGATTACGACAATAATGTTTTTTTTTTTTATCAATTTCTCAACAACAGCACACGGTCTACTTTTCATTGAATATAAGTCTTAATTATTATAATTTTTTTCTATTTACAATTAGAATTTAATCGTTTTTATTATTGTAATTGAAGAATTTCAACTACTTATTTATTTAAAAAATTTCATTATAACTAATGATATTTTTTTATCAAAAAACAAACTTTGCTGATAATTTGATATAAAAAACGTCGAAAAGTTACTTAATTAGTCAATTTAGATTAATTAATGGAAATATTTCCACTGATAGTCGTTTTTTCTTTGCCTAAACGAAACTAATAGAATTAATTCTATAATGATACCATTACGGAAATAAATCTAATAGAGAAATTTATATATAAATAGAATAAAATAAACGGTTCTCCTAATCATTTAGAATAAAAATTGTAAAATTAGAATTGTGCAAATGTGAATCGAGTGTAAAAGCGTCTTGAATATTTCAAAAATTGTTTTTTGATTCGCTCCCATTCTTAAGATTTATTTTATTGAATTGATGGTTGATTTTAAAATAGTTTCGCTTATGAATTGACTTTTCATAATTGATGGTGTTATGGAAATCATTAATTTAAATTTCTATCAATCATCAATAATCGAAATGATTATAAACAATAACGGAAAGTTTACAGAATGGAAAAAAAAGTATGAATAAACTAATTAAGATAAAAATCAACGAGTTGTAATTATTATTGAATGAATAAAGTTTATTCTTGAACTATAATAAGAAAATCTGCAATTTTTTACGACCAACAAACAACTGTTATCAGTTGATAGCTAACATAACTATAGATATTGATTGATATTAAACATTGAAAGAACATCAATTTACTTTTTATAAACAAACATTATTGAATTTGGTAGATAAATTTTATAAACTCAGTCGCTGATAACAAGTGTAATGTTTCGAGATAAGAATTGAATCTATCCATATCGTATATATATTTCGAAATTTGATCACATTTCCTTGGCAAATTCACCGACAAAGCCCTTAATTGTTACAATTGGAGGTTATGTAAATTTTCCAAAATACCAAAACAATAATCGTAGGTGTAGCCTATCTGTATATATTAGCTATATATGTAGATGTATGTGTCATCAACAACAATAACATAAATTTAAAGTGTTTTAGGGGCCGGATTCCTACAGGTGCTCCACCACAAGCCATGTCCTTGACACAACATGCCAGGTTAACTTAGACAATTTGTGAACGAATACCTTCGATAGATTCAGAAATTTCCTCAATTTTAAACGACAAAAAAATCCATCAGATTATACAATCGATCGAATTCAACCGAATTTTCATTAAAAATTTATAGATATTATTTATTAAATCGGAATAAAACGTCATCATCAATCAACAATATAGAGAAAACAAAAATCAACTTACCTTTGAAATCAATTTTCAATATATTTATTTATATAGACGAATTATAACAATTTACACAAACATCAATTAGTTTATAATTTCAATTAACTCAAATTGTTAATGGAAATTATTTTACCGCATCAAATTACATGAAAATTACCGAAAAACCTGGAAAAAATTTATACACAGTTACACCTCTACGATACAGGAATCTCACTAAAAATCTAGTGGAATTTTATTTATATTTTTCAACAGTTTTTTTCAACTCTTACATTGGCTAAACTGATAAACGCTACAATTAGACATTATTTACGGTAAAAATTAGGATTTTAAAAACGCAATTCACTTAAAAAAAAACTTATCAACTATTTCTATTCCTATTCCGATAAAACACTTATCTAATTAATCACAATAGCATTTTTTTTACGATTAAAAAAATGGTACGAGTAGCTCTCCGTGAGAGTAGTTCGAATATTTATAATCCAGAGTCAAACTCCAATTAATTGAGCCCAAATTTTTGATAATTGGATTTTTTCAACTTTTATTCACTTAATAACATCAAAAAAAAAAACACAATAAATATAGTTTATTGGTAACAAGAAAAACGAATGTATTGTATTATCAAATCATTATTCCAATCCTAATACCCAATTGATGCCTTGTACTAAAAATAAAATCATCGGTTGCCATGCCACCAACCATCTAATCCAATCTAATAATTGTCCATAAAGAACATGCGGTTTTTCCCATGGATTACAAAACATCTTTTTCAAATCGACTTTTTCTTTACAATATGGACATGTTTGTTTTTTACCAACAATACACCAACCTCTAATACAAAATTCATGGAATCTACAATGATACAAACAAACAAAAATCAATAGAAATGAATTATTTGTTGTATTGAATTACTAACATATGATCACAAGTTAATTTGTACGTATTTTCAATTACACCTTCTTCATTTTCATTGACTAATAATCTATTGCCGCATACCGCACATATTGTCGGATCTAAATTCCTAGTTGGCATACCATTATTCGTGTAATACTAAATAGAAATAGAAATAATGAGTAAATAGAGTGTTTGAATTAGTCGATGATTAAATGTACTCCAATATGTGATGCCATTTTATCAGCACAAATTTCCGATATATCTCTACCTAATACACCATAATATAGACCATAAAATAGGAATAATAAAGCACTATCCATCCATACATTCGGTTTGGAATCAAATACTAAATTTAGGCCAAAAAATGTCGCCATCATTATAATATAACCAAATAAACCAAGTATATAACTTAATTTATAAATAAATAAGAACCATTTATATACCAGCCTTGAAACAATTAGATTAAACTAAAGTAAATAATTTATTAAAATAACAAATACCGTGGCGTTGTTCCTGATATCGGTTTTTGTATTGCTTTTCGTACAATTAAACCTGTTATACATGAAAACAATAACCAAATAAATATAAATCGCCACCAATGATTCCTTAATGATAAAATTAATGGTATTATCCACATTCCCAATAAAGTGACTAGCTGGAAATAATTCGATAAAATTCTTTTTCAATTGAAAAAAAAAATTGTAATATCAAATTTAATTAATAAAACATACACAATAGGAACGTGGATGTCGTCTTTTCCATTCAATTAATACAACTTGAGCTATAATTAATGTCAATATTAAAATTATCACCATTTCTGCATGCATCTTTTCATGGCCTTTATGCTGTTCGTGCAGTCTTTGGTGTTCTAATCTAAAAATTAATTACGTAGTTTAATCATTTCTATCTATATAATGGAATTTTCTTTAATTATTCACCTCCATTTCTCTTCCGGTGATAATTCTTCTAATGTCTGAAAAAAATTCAATCAATTACTTGACGAATTACATCAATGAAATATTTAATAATAAACTCACTTTATTAGCTAAATCTACAGGTTTATGTAAATCCATTATTTTAAATTAACTATTCAGAATTGATTTTCATTAAAATCAAATCTATTTTCATAGATATTCAGTATTAAACATTTATTTACAAAATGACACTAAATTAACGCGTTAGCAAGGTTATATTTGCGAGTTAATAAAAGGACGTAATCTAACCTTAGAAAATCGATCAAATGTGTCTAAGGTTACATAAAAAAAAACTGTTTCCAACTTAATAAAATATAATTCTTATAGAAACTTATTAATTAACATAAATATATCTAGAAAAAAATAATTGCAAAAGTGTTATAAGAGGCGCCATAGGGCCAATTATTATAATTGTTTATAATTTGCAAATATCTAACTATACCAAAAATAAAAAATAATTCGTTTATTATTATTATTATTATTACTATTATTATCTAATTAAGAATCAGTCTGAATCCAAGTCGATGATGATGACGATGACGACGACTCTACATTTCTAACAGGCACATCAGTTGAATAACTAACTAAAAATAACTGATGTCCGTGAGAATATCTTGAAAAAAAATAAAAATAAAATTAGTTACATTGGAATAATAATGAAAATAATAACGTACAATGTGCCACCATCTCGAACTGCTGAATCCAACTGATCATGATCATAACCTAATATTTGCTCTGCTTCATTATTATCTTCGACATTCAATTCATAAACATCATCAGATATATTACTACCAGATTCTGATTTTATAGTTTTTTCAGTTGTTGTTGTTGTAAAACGTAATGGTTTACCAGCTGTTGGCCGTTTAGAATGTGTTTTTTGATGTCGTTTCATATCCGAACGTACTCTAAACGGTTTATGACAAATTTCACATTCATGCGGTTTCTCACCTATAATAATCGAAATAATTCAATATCGGTAAATTTGAAATAAAATGTATACAAACCGGTATGGATACGACGATGATTTTGTAAATAGGATGATGCACGAAATGTTTTACCACAAAATTCACATTTATAATTCTTTTCACCAGTATGGATACGACGATGTACAATTAAAGAATATTTACGGGCAAAATCTTTACCGCAATATTCACATTGGAATTGTCTTTCTGTTGAATGTATTGATGTCATATGGTATTTTAAATCGCCCCATTGACGGAAATTTTTACCACATTCAGTACAATTGTACGGTTTATCGCCTTTTAAATTAAATCAAATTATTCAGAATACAATATAGAAATAATTGTCGATTATACCTGAATGTAAACGAAGATGTACTTTCAATGCACTCGATACAAAGAAACTTTTACCGCATTGGTCACATTGATGTGGTCGTACACCACTATGACTTCTCATATGATAAACTAATGAATTTCTATGCGTAAAAACACGATCACATTCGGTGCATGTCAAACAACCTTTCTTCTTATTTTTCTTCTTAACAACAGCCGGTAGTGTAGATTCTAGTAAAATTGTTATTATTGTAAAATTTATTACAAATCTAATTAAGAAATTACCATTATTGCCTGTATCACTTCGACAAGTCACTAAATGTTGTAATAGAATTGCACGTAATGGAAATGGTTGTCTACAAATATGGCAAACATGATCTTCAGCCTCTAATTCTTTCAAATCCTCCTCAGCTTGATGTAGTTCATCTTCTCGATACCTTAAAAAAAAAAACAAAATTCTTGCATAATAATATCAATAAATCTATGTTTTTTTCTATAATTACCATGCTTTATTATCATTATCAGAATTAGCTTCATTACCATCAACCACAACATTAATACCTTCCATTAGATCTTCCGGTTCACTAAATTCATTTAATTCCTCTTTATGATGGATCTCTTTCATGTGTGTTTCGAACATTTTCTGTTTACGGAATGTTTTATTACATTGAAGACATGTCAAATTCAATAATGTACTAAAGATACTATCTTTATCATTATCTGGTTCGATTTTGTCAATTAATTGTTGATGTTCATTTGTTGTTGTTGTAGTCGTTTTTGTTGCTGCTGTTGTTGTTGCTGTAGTCGTTGGTTCATAATGAGATTTTAAATGTTCAAAAAATCGTAATTGATCTTGAAATGTTGATGTACATAGTTGACATGAAAACATTGTCGGATAAACTGGTGTTATTGTTGTTTGACATAAAACTTCATGTTGTACAAATTCATCATTTGTTGTAAATGTTTGTTCACATAAATTACAATTATATTGACGTCCTGTATTTGTTTGTTTTTTTAATTTGCGCGATATACGTTTCTTATGTGGAAGACTTTTTTTTGATGTCCGTGTATCAGTTCTAAAAAAAAAAAAAGAAATCATCAATTAATTTGGTAATATCGAATTAATAATTAAATCCAATTTACCGATTTTCATTATCTGAGCCACGTTTTTCTTCTGTTTTAACATGCGTTATAGTATTATTATTATTATTATTGAAATTTTCTCCAATTGTTGTTGCTGGTGTTGTAGTTGTTGTTTTCGTTGCTATTGCAGCTGTTGTTGTAGTAACAAATCGTCCAGCTAAAATTTTCGGTAATGCCTGCTTCCCAACATAAACATTATCAGATCCAACAATTTGTAAATAACTATTACTAATTGTTCCTTCTTTATCGCTTAAAACAATCTGATGTGGCTCATCGTCTAATAATTTATTAACTATATTGTAGATCAATTTACAATTTTTAATATGATTTAATAATTTACCTAAAGCGGAATTTTGTACTAATCCCGGTAATGATTCGTGTATGTTGTGTTGTTGTTTTTGTTGTTGGCTCAATTGTACAGCAACTAATGCAGCAGCTAAATTACGGTCTTCTTCAGTCAAATCATGCGGTAATATTGAATCGGATGGATAATTGACTGGTATAAAATCGGTACTACCTAAATCAACAACTAAACCACTAGAATGTTGTAACAATTCAGTTGTTAATAATTGCGAATTTTCTGGTATACGTTGTATCATATATTGTGGTGTTGCTACATCACTTATAACGACATTCTCCAATAATTCCGTACCATTATCGGCATTGTCCATAATTTTCTAAATAACAGAAAAATACATACATTTTTTTTATTTCAAAATTGACCGCTTTAACGGAAATTAATAGAATAAAAGAGGGCGGAGATTGCAATAATGGCGACACGGCGTTTCAAGGTCGTCTATTTACAATCAACAATTTTATTGAAATTCTCCAAAATTACATGGCTAGAGTAATAAAATACCTATGTTTTTTGAATAATCGTAAACTTATTGATCGATAAAAACTGATATTATCATGATTTGGACATTAAGATAAGTTTTATTTTACTTAAATTACGTACACACAATGAAAACTGACAACAGTGCCATTAAAGACGGAAATACATTAGCGCTACCTGATGGCCATCTATATAAGCTAAATAAAGTTTTGTTTTAGCGCGGCATATTTGAAACAACAAACAAATTACTATATATACAATCAATTTATTTATGTAATATTTGTATAATTGGTACAATAAATAGAAGGACGGTGGTGCACGACAATTCTACATCAAAAATTAATTTATTACAAAATTGGACGAAACAAAAACAAATTATATCGTTAAATAATATTAATGGAAATGATAGAAGGCACTTTAGAGAAGAATTACAACATTTGTTAACAATAATTAAATGAAATTACAATTGTTTTCTATAATAAACCAACAAAAAATAAATAGATAACAAAATTCATCAACAATTAGAGTTATAAATAAATTGGATAAATGCAAATATTAATTTAAATTTTAAAAAAAATTAAGTTAGGAACTCCACTAACAAAGCTCACAGGATTAAAGCTACCGTATTATTGTATTATCATGATAATATCATTTTTTTTTGTATGTTTTGTGTTTTCTCTCCAAATACAATTCTTATTGAAGCGCAACTAAATTTCAATAATTTCCTACTTAATTATATAATAATAATAATAATTATTAATATGGTCCACAATTTGCCCAAATTTTACTTCTATTCATATATATATATACATATAAAATCGAAAATGTTCCATCAGTCTGAATCATTTCGAAAATTAAAAATAGAATATACAAAAATTCTTTGGTAGATAAAGTATATAACGTCCAAAAACTATTGCTAAAAATTATCTAGATTAATAATAATAATAATAATAATAATAATAATAATAAACGAAAATAGAGTATAAAAAATGTTTTATGTATGTGTTTGTACTTATTGGCAAGAAATTTCTAGTATTTGTCCGTTATAGTTATTGCAGCTGATGAAAATTAGAGCCTTTCTATATGCTAATTAATAGAATTTAAAAAAAAATATATATTCAGTAATTATCACAGTTATTATTTTACGACTTAATTCATTAACTTGAAGCCAATTGTTTTGGTAGTATAATTGTTTAAATTCTAGAAGCTTAATAGGCGTTATTTGTATATTATAAATAGTGATGTTTGGATGTATATTTGTTTTAAAAAAAAAATAGCAAAGTACATCCAAACACATACATCTTGATAGCGTAAAATTATTGTATAATTTTGGACCATAAATATAGAATTTTGGTTAATTCACAATAAAAATTTATATACAATAAATCTCTTTGGTAAATCCAGATCATCATTCCTGTTTTTGTTTTCTACATTCAAACCAATTAAAGCTTTACAAGTCACTCTAAATTATTGTTGTTGTTGTTGTGTTAAATATTTAGAAATCTATTTCGATAGATCGTAGGCACCATAAATCCAAATCAATTATTGTTAATTTCATCGTCAGTTATCTTATGATGCAATAAATAAACATTCATATTATCTTTACCTTTAACATAAACACTACCGCGCGGTTGGAAAACATATTTTCGTTCCAATATCTTTAAACATTTCTCTTCGACTTGTATATGTCCATTAACACCAGTCGAATCCATACGTGATGCAATATTAACAGCATCACCCCATATATCATAATATAATTTCGTATTACCAATAACAGCTGCTGTAACATCACCAAAATTATAACCAATACGTAATATCAAATTGAATTCTAATAAATCACGATTGAAATCATCAATAACATTTTGCATGGCAATAGCAAAATCCATTAGATCATACAAATGTTGATTGACATCTAATTGTTGTAAACGTAATTGTGAATTTAGACCGCTAGCCGCCATAAATGTACTACCGATTGTTTTGATTTTTTCAATTGACCGAAATTCGGGCCGATCTAATAATTCATCGAAATCACCAATTAATTCATTTAAAACACGTAGAAATTCTTTACCACCATGGTAACTTTCATCGTACATTTCATTGAAATTAACGATACTAGCGAATATTATGCCGACATCTTTGAAATTCTCCGAATATTTGGCGTTCTTTTTCAATTGTTCAGCCACATGTTCCGGTACAATATTGTAGATTAGATAATCGGCTTGATTTTTTAAATGTTGTACATTGATTTTGTCACGATTCGATGTATAACTGGCATGGAAACTGATCCGATAGCCAATCTCAAATTCCCGATTCAATATCCATACTAAGACCAATAATAGGAATAAATCCATTAAAATTTCGGATTTATATAGAAAACTGTAATGTTGTAAACTTTTCGGATAATCAATTATTGTTCGATTATAATCGATATCGTCGTACGCAATAATCAATGGATTGATTTCTAATCGGTCGATATCGGGATTTTCTTCAAGAACATTCAAACAAGTCCCTTGTATAAATAACGGTATAAAAATAATAACAAATAATGTCGCTAATAAATTCTTGATCCAACAATTTAGTTGAGTGAAATTACAAAAATGAATAATACCAACAAATAATAGATACGTATATAAATAATTTGAACTTTCCGATGATTGAAATAATTTCGTACAAAAATTAATCAAAACCAATAATAATGGTAAACAAATCAATACACTGCCAAATAAATTCCAACGATAGAATTTCGATAAACAACATAAAATTCGTTCCAATAATTTATCGCATTTTTCCGAACACATAATAATCAAACTTATAATTTGGATTAATAAAAATATTGTAAATAATATCAACCATAATTTCGAATGGCCATATAATAATAATAGCGATATTGATATAAATAAAAATATACATGTCGATATAATTATATTAAAATAGATATTGAATCGAGAATTGGCTAATGTTTCAATTTCATCAGTTTTATTAAATTGCATTATATTCTCTCGATAATCGTACTCCATTTGTTTATCTTTAAATATTAATGACAGTCGCGATAATGGCGGTTTTATGAAATATGAACAACGCGACTTTAAATTATCTTGTACACAACGGATCAATTGACGATCGGATTGTTTACGTAAATTTTGTATACAACTACCGAATTTGTCCAAAAATTGATTCGGTAGCGGCTGTTGTTGTTGTTGTTGTTGGGCGGATGTATCTTGTTCTGGAGAAACATTGACACTACTTTGACTCGATGTATAATAACCAGAAACCCGATGTTCCGAAGATAATGGTAGATTATCAAGCTAAAAATCCACAAAAAAAAAACAATGAAATAATTATTCAATAATAAACTAGTTACCTGTTGTATACTACTACGCCGGCTATTACTCTTAATACCGGAATCTTTTCGATTTTGCCATGATTGTATCGTTGTTGTGAATTGTTCATCGAAATTCGCTAAACGTCCTGGTACATCTAACGATTTTTTTTGTTGATATTGTTGTTGTCGTTCGATAGTACCAACAGCTACAGTAGCACTACGTGCCCGTTCTGTTGGTAATAAATCGAAATTTGGTGAACGTCCACGACGCGAACGATTACTACCAGCTCTATAGAGAAATGAAAATTCATTTGGTGAACGTCCATATTGTGACCGATAACTGCCTGTTCTAATAAAATTCAAATCGTTCAAATCGTATTGTCCAACATCACTACGCGACTGACTTATATAACTTTTAACATCGATATTATCTTTCGGATCATCATAATATATTGTATTATATTTATTATTATCATCATCATCGGTTATTATACTAATGAAACTTTCTTTTTTCCGACCATTCGTTGTTGTTGTTGTTATATTACCTTCGATTATTGTTGGTACTTGTTGATAGCCGGCAGTTGTTGTTGTTGGTTCATCTAATACAGGAGTTTGTACGTCATTTTGTTGTTCGTTTTTACGTAGAAATTTCGGTATCTTCCAATGTCGTAATTTAACGGTATATTTACCACAACTAGCTGTTGATGTTGGTGTTTTTATTGTTTCACATTCTTGTATACTTGTACGTTCTTTACAATTATCAATTTCCTGTTCATTTTCCGAATCTAGTATACTTGGTAAACTACTAGCTTTTATTTTACATACATCCGGCGATAACATATTCGGATTATAATTGGTTTTTAATAAATTCTTCGATGTTGTTGTATCACATGATAGTACACGTGGTCGTGTTTGTGGCGATAATGATGGTGATGATGATGATGGTGGTGATACAAATAATTGTAAGGAATTTGCATATTTTTGACGGCCTTCAGCACGAAAACTACCACTATATGATGGTGTACGATCACCGGTTCTACCCAATATAAAATACGTTTTTAAACCTACAAAACATAAAATTTAAAACCAAATAATAATAATAATAAAAGATTGATTACCGAAAACCGATTCACCTTCTTCATAAATATAAGTATCTTGTAGAAATGCTAAAGTTTTTTCGGAAATATGCACCATACCAGCTCTACCAGTTGATTCCATACGATTAGCTAAAGTAACATCATTACTCCATACATCAAATTTGAATCGTCTTGTACCAACAATACCGCACAAGACAGTACCAGTATGTACACCAACTCGCATATTGATATTAGTTTCGTTGTTCTCTTCACTAAATTGTTTAATAACTTGTATAACACCTAGACCCATTTCAACACAACATTTAGCATGATCGGATCGTGGTTCTGGACAACCACTAACACAATAATAACAATCGCCTAATGTTGAAATTTTCTCGCAATTATTGAATTTACATAATGAATCGAAACGTTGAAATAATTTATTTAATATTTCAACTAATTGTTCAGCAGTTTTATTAGTTGACATTTTTGTAAAACCAACAATATCAGCGAATAAAATACTAACATTCTCCATACGATTCATATTGAATGGACGAAACAACGAATGTATATCATCATTTGGTTCTGTTGTCGTTACATCCGAATTTCGTGGCTGTATAAAATTCTCATCATCATTCAATAACCATTTGGCTATACTGGGTGGCATTAGTGAATGTATCATATTCTCTTTTAAACGTTTCTCCGATTCCAATTGTCTACGAACTAGTAAACTTTGGCCAACTTTCATGAACGTATTCCTCATACGTACATTCGTCATTAACAATATATGTAGACCAATTAAATGTATTGATATATGCGATAACAGTCTTATTATAATCGTTGATATATCGAACGGATTACTTTGTAAACATAATGTTATTATTTCGAAGATTATAGAATAGATTATACCAATTATTATGCTCATATATAATTTTAATGGTATCAATGTGTAAATTATCATCAATATTTCTATGCATATTGAAAAATGCCCAACTGGACTTAGATCGGTTGTTAGAGGGAAGCTCATTGGATCAGTTTTTAATGGTACTAATATAACAAATAATAAACTAATTATGCACAAAAACAATGCAATACCCAATGACATGAGCAACATATAATTATTATAGATTGTTGTATAACTTAGAAATAGAACACTAGCCATTGATAATGTTAATGCTGCCATTATTGTACACAATATCGGCCAATGGTGTGTATTAGACATCAAACCGGTAACCATAAAATACACCAACCATGATGACGATATCAAAACCATATACCATAACGCATATCTACAAAAAAAAAAACAAAATTCAATTTATAAAAACGATCGCGAATCGTTTGTAAATAGGATTTTTATTGAATTGAGGTTAAATCAACCACAATCCATAGTAGAGATTCAATCCAATCGAAATTCAATCACTGCATTAACTTTCTCTAGCTAGTATTATTTCACCTTGTATTATTTGTCTTTGATTATTTCATAAATTTCAACGTTTATTTACAATTTATTTTATATGTTTGTATGGTACAAGCTACGACCTACTATAAACGACAAATGTCATCTAGATAAAGCGCCATCTATCGCTGATCAATCTCAATTAATTGATAATCTTTATTTTTCTATAAATATTCATATAATAAATGAATTTTACCTGAATTTCGAACGACAATAGCGACTTGAACTTTTCCGATATTGTTCTTCTAAAATTTCTGAATCGAATGTTGGATCCCACCATGATCTACTCGATGCCCGTTCGAATGGTATTGGAAAGAAACGACTCCAACAACCCATTTGTTGGGATATTTGCGATAAATAAATTTGTAATCTTGGATCGAGTGATAATTGAACATTTTCATCATCAATTATTATATCAGATGGATGATCATCATCAGGCTTTGTTGTTGTTGTTGTTGTTGTTGTTGTAGCCATGGCCAACTAGGGTGATATTAGAAGTAAGAATTTCATAATTGATTTTCTTTATAGTTTTATAGATTATTGGGAAAAACGGTAATCTGAAATTGTTCTTTTGTTTTGTTTAGAAAGTGAAAAATAATTAAAAAATTTACCATTTATTTTAATATTTCTTATTAAAATTGTGTATTGTGTTTGAATCTTGTCACGTTTATTGTTTTGGTCCATTTTTGTTGTTAAAAAAAAAAGACCCATTCACATGTATATCAATAATAATAATTAAATAGTGAACATGTGTTCACATTTGGTTGTATG
>JAZBGX010001859.1:4093-15832 GCA_037414775.1 Zonitis immaculata
TTTTCCGTCATAATTAAATATTGAACGTTGACCGACAAGCTCTCAGAACAAAACTGTTAAAGATAAATATTCGAGATGATACCTATATGTTCGCTGATGTTACTATTAAAAAGAAAATATTTAAGATTATTGTGACTACAGTGAATTTGTTTACAATTTTTCTCGTCTCAACTTTCAGTCAGTCGAACTCTGTCACTAATCGGATTAACTATTCTTTGTGTTTATTATTTTTATTGCGGTTATTGTTTGTCGAATTTTATTGCCCGTTATAGAGGGTGTTTTGACCATAGTAGTATACTAAGAAATACCCATTATAAGTGCCCGCGGTCGTTTTTGAGAAGGGGTCGGTAAAGAGGGGTACAATAGCATGGGGTTGACCGAATAAAATTCGGGGAAGTCAAACTTGGTCGTTATAAGGGGGTGGTCGTTAAAGGGGGGTGGTCGCTAACAGGGGTTTTTACTGTACTTCAGTATTAGGGAATCTGTACTTCCATCCCTATTCAATTGATGATAAATAATTACCTTGCCACAATTGTACTTGTAAATAAACTTGTTTAAGACATTCAATTGCTACATCTACTATGCAAGATAAATAAGTCAATTGTGTGGAAGCATCTTATGCTATTGTTTTTGTGAAATATTTGTATCGAAATAGATACAATTCAACTAACAATTGGGGAGAATTTTACATAATAAGAATATATTTGATACTAGTTTCAGAAATAGCATGTGACTGTTGATTAGGAATTATAAATAATTCATCATCTTCCACTAGATTTTCTTTTCAAATTTTATCACGAATTAATTTTTTTATTTATTGTAAAAAGAATGTATCAAACACGGCGGTGGCATGGAAGAACAGCATATCGACGTTCTCAGTAGAAAACCACATATGTCCAAAGTGAAAATATCACCTTTTTATATTTTCTGTTAAACATCATCATGCTTCACATTTCCTAAACTTGGTAAGGGTATAAGTACAATTTTTCATTTATAGAAGTTGCCACAAAGAATTTACCTAGAATATTGGTTAATCCCATGGCAAAATGTTTATTGCCTCTCCTGGACGTTTTATAGCAATGAAGTTAGACAGTTTTCTACTGAGAGTGTCGACATGCTTTCTAAAATTTGGTGTTCGGTCAAGACTGGATATATTCTCTGTCCTGCACCAATGATAACAGAAAATGATAACAATAATGGATAGGAAGTGCGAGATATTCTAGCAAATAATCATAATTGTCCATAAGATATATTTCTTTATAAATAGGAAAGTAAGTAGTTATAGTTTCTTTATCCCAATTTGATCAAGTACCTCAATTTTTTTCCAAGTTAAGATCCATTCTCTTGATTCGAAAGGGTTGATTGATACAGTAAATGTTTTTCTAAAATATAAATTTTATAATTAGTTAAAAATTTTCCGTTCTTGCTCATATCTACTTTTATTTTACTCAATTAGTAATAAGACTGTTATATAGTTATAAACTATTCGAAAATTATAGAATATACAGGATATTGCATTAAAAAGTTGAAGTTCATATCACTTCCGGTAAATCCGGATAAGGCATTTTTTCTATTTTGCGTCTATAATAGCGTTGCTAAGGTAACAAAAGAAGTGCTTTAATTAAAAAGGAGTGCTTTAATGAAAAAGGAGTGCTTTAAAAAAAAGGAGTGCTTTAATGGATAATAAAGCACTCCTTTCAATTTCAAAGGGTCAATTTTTATCAAATAAGGGTGTAAAATAGACAAAATAGTATAAAAAACTCGTTTCAAAAGACAATTCCTGCAATCGACCATTGAAAAACTTGCGCTGCACGCTCGTTCTTCAAACTTGGTCTCGTGCAGGAATTGTCATTTTTTGAAACTTGTTTTTTAATGTACCATTTTTTTACAAATTTTAATTTTTGGCGTTTTCAAATAAAATTCGGCCCGAGCGTCAATTTTTAACATATAAAGGTTGAAGTATTTTCGATTAGACACATTTAAAAAAAAATCATCAAAAGCGGAGTAGTTTTGACCGGTTCCGGAATAATTTGGAAAGTTACTCTACACATAAGATGTTTCACGACTTCTAAACTTTGGATTAACCAAACGCTGGAAGTTTTTCTTACTTCAAATTGGTGTTAAAGCATGTCAATTGTTTTCTATTGAAGAAAAAAGCTAAAGTCTAATTTAAACTGAAAAAATGTAGCTGCGTCAAGGCACCTAAGTGCTTCAACATCGAGTTCAATTTTAAAATGTGTTCTTTTTCAAGAAGGAACGGGCTGCCCAAAAATTTCATTTGGGAAATACCAAGTCTTTACTTATTTTACTGCTCAATTAGGTGGTTTCATAGATTCAAGAATCGGTAGCCTGTCATTTACGAACAAATTTGTGGCGAGTCAACTACAGTGAATCCTGAGCTAACTCTGAATTGAAAAAATCAAATTTCAGTCCTCATTTCCTCCGGAGATTTATAATACGATGAGTTTGGGTTATGTTTCAATTTGATGCCAAAGAAAAATTCCACGAGTGAAAGTTGAGTTAGGAGCGATTAACGGTCCTCGTTTGCAGCAATACTCCACAAAAACTCACCTGAGGAAACCGCTTGTATGGTTGTTTACTTATTTAACTTTTTAACATTTTCTTTCAATTCGAGCATAGATGAATAACGAAGGTTTTGATGTTTTCGACGCTAACCTTGTGATCAACGTAATTTCAAGCCTGAAGACTCTACCTGAAAATCATCCCAGTGCACTGACAGCTACTGAAGAAAAGGATGATACACCTGTAACAATCGCGCCGAAAATAATGGACCTTTTTATGCTATCAAGAGCATGGTTTTGCCTTAGACCTTGGAATGAGAGCGTTATAACGAAGTTTTACTGTGATATAGTTTTGAATTTATTAATAGAACCGACTAAATATATATTTTAATTTATACTTGACCCATTTTATGGGTGTTTATCAAAACTAAAGGAATATATAATATATTTATAAAATGTCGGATATAGCCTCGACAATTATGTCAGACATATAAACATACAGGAAGTTTCCTTGATTTTGTTTACAATAGAATTAAAAAATTCTTTACATGTATTTAATTATAAATAATTATCTTGTGTTAGGTTATGGTGATGAAAACTACCTTCTTATGGCCATGCATTATTGGGGGTCATTTCGTCTGGCCTTTTTTGCCTTTATACAACAGAAATATTGCGGATATCCTTCCTGGCAAATATATTATAATTGTAAACAGTATACATTCATTTTTAATAAACAATTAATTAACACGAGAAGGAAAAGAATTACTTTCACACAATTTTTTTTCTGTTTGTTTGTTTGTTTGTACTACCGGAAATAATAAGTTATTGGGAATGATAAAAATTATAAATAATCAATTTTAGTCTAATTTATTCGCATATTTCCATACTTTCTCTATTAAATCCTGGTGTATTTGATTATTATATAAATATACAGGATGTCCTAAAAGTAAAGGGACACAGCTTAACTACAGCTTCCTGGGGTGAAATGAAGCCCTTCCAACTAAATATACCTCAGTACCAAATTGCTTTCTTGAGAAGTTATGGCATCTTGAATATTAAAAGAAAATTCCTATTATGAGGTATATCTCAGACATAAAATGGCAAATGAAGATGAAGAATTGTGCACATCCACTACAAAGTAAGCCAGACGCTCTATGTGTATTATTAACATATTACTGCATATATTGTAGAGGGCGCTGCCGACAGTTTTTTTTTGTGTTTTTCATCATATCTTTTTATTATTGATTTTTTTCAAATTCTGAATGGAGTTCATAATGCACAATTTATTTCTACATGAAAGAAATATACTTGTTTGATGTCCATGCACCTAAACATTTCAGTGTACTAACAATAAGACGTTGGATCATTTTTCTGTGTTAGACAGAATTTAGGCAAACGTCGAAAGTGTATAAATGCTAATACTATTGATTTTGAGAATATTCTGTAGATAGTTGATAAAATCGATCCAATTAAATACTTGTTTTTCATTAATCGACCATAATTAACGAGTGACTTCGCTCCATCTCACTCTAATTTTTGTTATGTTATGATATGAGTGGATCGATTAATAGATTAAATCTACAAACTTCATAAAAAGCTTCTTAGTATGCTGAAATGCTTATACGAGTTTTTCTGGAAAACGATAGATTTTATGGACATCGAACAAGTATACCTTTTTCATGTTAAAATAAGTTGTGCATCTACACTCTACCCAAAATAAGAAGAATCTTAATAATAAAAAAGATGTGATGAAAATCCTACAAAAAATTTCTGCCGACAGCGTCCTCCACATTTAATCTTCAAGATGCCATAACTTCTTAAGAAAGCGCTCTGGTACTAAGGTATATTTGGTTTGAGCGGTCCCATTTGACCTCATAAGGTATGATCCACACTATAGTGCCACGCACGGTTCGCTTTCGCTCAGGTCTCGCTCCAGTCTCGGTAGCTCATGTTCACACTATAGGTCGCGGTTCGCTCTCGCTCCAGTCACGGTCTAGTAAAATCCCCTGGTCTCAGTCCAGTCTTTTATCGTCAATATTCTAAGTTGCACGACGATAATCTGTTATTGAGTGATCATCACACATCTTTGTTATTTTCAACAAATAGGTTTGAAAAGATTAGAAGAATTTTCAAAAGCTCTGGTGAAAAGCTTTGATAATTTTTCTGTAAAATGTAAAATTTATTTTTTTAATTGAAAATTAATTAATAATAATAATCAATATAATAAATTTTAGCAGAAAATTGGACATATTTTTTATTCCATTTTATTTTACGCAAGTTTTCATCTACAATATTTAAGTCAGACTCTATAATTTCAAATTCAGCGGGTAAAAGAACTGACTAGACCGGGAGCGGGCGACCCATATATGTAATACTACTATATAGCCAACTGGTATAGGGAAAAACTCTTGAAGAACACGGTGCTGACTATATTTATTCTTTCTTTTATCCTTTGTACACTGTCCTTGATGCGCATGCTTGTCAATTGAGAATTTTTAAAAATTCTAGAAGACAGTCGTTTTATTTTTCCTGTATGCGCACACAAGATGCGCAAAATAGTGATGGTACAAGTTCTGGAAAAGAGACAGACATATTCTGTCTCAAATTGTTTCGATAACATCCACTTATAGGGATTGTCCATATAGTAGTATTACATATATGGGGCGACCATTCACACTATCGGTACATGCCAGTACCGGTTTGGTCTCGCTCAAAAATATTCTCCAAGATTAATCGAGAGCGGAGCGTGACTGGAGCGGGAGCGGACTGTTACCGATAGTGTGAATGCCTACATTGATTCTCATATAATAATATTTTACCAGACCGAGACTAGAGCGAGAGCAGACCGTGAGCAGCACTATATGATCCCTATCATGTCTTTTGTAAATAGCAATAGTTTTATTTATTCTATTAGGAAAAGAATTTCTCTCTTTTTTATATAATATTTCTTTGATTATTTATTTAATTATTAATTCCAACTGAATAACGCAAAATTTTTGATGATTAACATCTTTCACAAGATGCAGAATTACGTTTGCCAATAATTACTTTCTAAAACGATTGCTAATTGATAGCTTTCATTGATTAACCTCTCATGTTTACAAGATACGATAAAATTAATTTGTAAAATGCTCATCTGATCAACAAAAATTGAACAATGTGAATATTTATTTCCTGATCTTGAAATTTTATTGATTATAATTCTCTACATTTCCGATTTCCTTCACCTTTAACAAAAGGGTAAACTTATAATATAATCGAAGTGAAAAATAGGTCAAGATTTTCAAATTGAACAAGGCTAACTTTTATCTTAATTATTATGGAAGGGAGCACAATTATACATCTTTAATAATTGTTCAAATTATTAGAAATTGAATAATATGATAACATTCCTGAAAAATCCTTGGATTTATTCAGTTGGAACAATGTTGTTTACAGGAAATCCTCGTTTTCAAGGAGCAATGTCAAGTTATTATTATAAAATAGTCATAAAGAGATATTAAATGCCATTAAAGGAATAAATATTTGGCAATAAAATGAAAACAACGCTTGGGATACTTTTATCATTCATACAAAAATATATAGAGTGACCCACCACGAACAGCATTAATCGATTATATTAAAACTATGATTAGAAAAAAAACTGAAAATTTGGTAATGTATGAAGATGTGGCACTTTTGGATCTACCGAAAGTTGATAATGAATGAATTTTTTAAAAAATAAAATGCCCTATACAGAGTGACATAAGATATCATGAAACCTTAATATTCCTATTTTAGGTTATCAACAGCGCATGACAAGATTTCAATTCTGTGAAATTGATGCGCTAAAAATGAACTAAAATGAGCTATTGATGCGCTAAATTTCGGCTCGGGGCTTCTTTATGTCAAAAACTATGAAATTGAAGAAAAATGACCACTGAGTATTTTTGTCCTTATATTTTAATATTCCTCCAAATCATAAACTCTTGTAGTTTTTTCAGAAATTTTCAGTATCTATAAATAGAAAAATTATTGCATAATCTGATAATGGGAAATGGATGTAATTTTCGATGAAACCGCAAGTCATAATGATCTTAAGATTATTGTACATTCTGCATCAGATGCTCCCATATCGATATTCAAATTTTGAAGAATTTTCTTTGAGAAATAAAGAAATGCTGGCTTGTAGCCTGTTTTAATTATCACCCGGTATATTATTGCTTTTTGAATTTGTCAGAACATGTAAGCTCCGTTTTATTATAATCTTCTATACCTATAATAAATTATTTCTGAGATATTCAATATTTTATGACAAAAGTGATCTTTTGCAAACCAGAAAATATTGATCGAATACAAAATTAATAGATCGTATAAGGAAAATCTTTTATTTTTAAATAAAAAACCCACCTATTTTTATCGGCTTATATTTACTATTTAGTATTAAAAATAAGGGTAATCACACCAGCGCGTCATTAACAATCGCGTCAGTCGGTAATACAGCTATCATTTCTAATATATTATCATCGTCACAATATAAACAAAAGAGCATCGTAATATTTTATTATGATGCAGGGGCGAAAATAGTAGGCGGTATTCAATAATTGGCTATATAGTGCTAAATTTAACTTATGCATTAGAAAATGTATAAAAATTATATTTTTGATCAATTAGAGAAAACACAATATTTTATCGTTTCGCAATATCAAATTATCATTTGATTTTTGCAGATAACAAGATAACAATCGAAAAATATTTGAACTTTTTGCTTTTGGACAAGCGTATGTCGCCTTGAGCAGGCTAAAATCTTTAGATGGCCTTCTCATTGAGGATCCAAATTATTTAAAATGAACAGAAAAAATAAGCCTTGTAGTAATGGAGCGTTGTCAGTCAGGAGACTTAAATGCATTGAATATCTGATATTGGGAGCAATTTTTTTCAAAAACTAGGCATCTTTTTCTTTTTTATTATTTATGTTGTATTTCATAAATTACTGAAACTTGTCTCGAATAGTCTGTCTGAGAAGCTAGAAAATCCGTTTTAGTGCCAAAATGTTCTCTAGATATATCACACCTTTAAATCCTATAGTGCGTTTGCCATTTTCTCAACTATAGAGCCAAAGTTAGAGATCTGGAAAATGAATACTGGGCCATTCTGTATACTATTGAAAAAAACTAGTTTTCAATTTGAAATCTTAATTAATAAAATTCAGTTGTGGTGTTTTGAGATTGAAAAGATAAGTTTTTCTTTGAATTTCAATTAATATTAAAATCGAGACAAATTATTCAGTGTATATATAAAAAAAAAAAACAATTGGACAAGGTTCTCTTGGCCTACTTAGATTTGGCGATGGGTGACCCTTTCAAGGTTCACATTTTTTTTCTTCGAATCACTGTTATTGTTATTATTTAATAATATATGCATAAAAGGTATGTTTTTTTTTTTTTTGGCAAAATACAATCAAATAATAAGATATTATTACACGATATAGAAATTGTCTATAGATATTTATATGGTTTATTAAAATAATTACATGGTAAAATTTAGAAACCTATATCAGCATAAGTTATATACGATTCGGTTGATGTACAAAATTTAATTACAGATTTATGTGGAATATTTTAAAATAAATCCATATAATTAATAATAATAATTGTTGCATAATTAAAATATTATATTAAATACAATGATGTTTTAATAGTGAAAAATTGAATATATAGTTGAGAGATGGAAAAATATAATTGATAGTTAATAATATAATCGTAGATAATTGAATAAGTTTGAGATATTATTGGAAAATTATTATTACTTAAAATAAAATATAGGTGCGAGTGTATATAATTTATAAATAGCTATATCTATCTTTCTTCATATATAAATATTGTTTTTTTTTCTCCAATATCAGAAAGAGATGTATTCTCATGTATAAAGTTATATGAATCATATCAGATAGAGTGGATAATCTTGACCCTATTTACAGATGAATACGTAAACTCTTATGTACAATTAAACTTGTATTTATTATAGATAATAATTAATTGGGATGTATTAGAATTGAATTTAAATATCAATTAAACAAATTGTTTACAAAATATCAACATCAACTGTCACCTGATATTTAATTGAATGATTTTCTCAAGGCTTAGACAAAACTAAAATTAATCATGTAAAATTGTGACATTTGATAAGTGTAAATTTACGATTTATTAATAATTTATTATTGACAATATACCTATATAGTTTTTTTTTTTAATATTCCTTCTATATTTTTCTCTATGTGATTATTTATTTTAATTGAATCGGAAATAAAGCGGCTGGCCTCCGGAAATCGAACAAGGCTGCCTATTTATTAGCATTAAGTAATGACCGTCACTCAGAAACATAAAAATTGGAAATAATAATAATAATAATCTACACCTGTGCTGTTTGATTAATTATTATTATATATAGATAGACAAATCTAGTTTTGAAAATTAAAACTTTTGATTATATTGATTGGATGCAAATTCTGTTATGCACTGGTGCATTAATACAGATCATGATATTGTTATGCTCTACAACGTTCTTTTAATTAGAAATATGCAGAGCCGGATTTAGAGTGATAGAATAACTCCAATACCATTCTTTATGATTTTTATCTTAATTTTTGATTTTTTACAGTTTTTATTTGAAGTCATTTCTAGTAACCACATAATTCAGAATCTTCTAGATTCTTACATTTTTGTTATTCTGGTGGGTCTATTTAACCTGACAAAGGTAAATAAGGGAGATATGTGAAAAAAAAATCCAATTTAATCAATCGAGATCAATAATAATATGGATACAAAACAATTAGACCTGAAATTTAAAACCATCAGTATCACCTACTGACCTTTTACGATATACCATTTGCAGAATTTAGTGAATTTCCTCATATCAGAAATGTCATTCTCTTCACAGCCACGACAACAGTAGGTACCAAGTATTTTGTATTTATGGAGTAGATTTTTCTCACATGTCTTGTTTCCCTTTGTAGTTGGGAACTTCTTCATTTATTCAATTTCGTAACTGTAGTACCTCAATAATTTATAACATTATAACTTAGCAGCCCGATACATCCAAAGAAATTGCTAATTTAAGAAATAAATGAGCATCGTAAGTTTTTAAGGTATTTCAATTTTTGTGTATTTTCTGCTTAACTAATTGAACTGAGGGAGGCAAGCACCCCAGCGTCCTCACCATAGCTATGCCCTTTGCGTACTACTTATTCACTTTTTTGTAAGTACTCAATGCAAAATGTAAAATATATTGTAGCATCCACTTACTTTGGTATGAGAAGTAGGAGAATAATAAGGTCTATGATTTAGTAGTGCCATAATGTCCGCCGACCACGTTAAGAGAAATATAATAAAAAATAATTGAGGCACGATACGTTATGCAAGCCGTTGAGATCATCGATAAATGTATTAATAAGAATAAGGCTACAATTTTAGATAGCTAACAATAAATATATGATATCACAAAAAATACTCAATATTTATTTGGATCTTTTCTTATTATTCTTATTGATCGGCAGGTTTTTAAGAAAACTGGTTGTCAAATCTCTAAAATAGACAGTTCGAAAACATAGTTACTCCTGTGAATAGAAATCCAGATCTGAGCACGAGAATTTCAGCGTTATATTTGGTAAGATCGCGGTCAAATGTATTGAGTATTCTTCGCAATTTATAATTTATATTATACAGGCTGTCCTGAAAGTAGAGGTACACAACGTAACTACAACTTTCTGAGATCAAATGGGACCGTTCAAACCAACTAGGTATATCTTGGTATCAAAGTGCTTCCTTAAGAAATTATAAATTCTTGAAGATTATAAAAATATTCCTATTATGAGATATTCTCACTGCATTAACTCGATTGCCTAATGTGTCGGCAGATATTTTTTGTATGATTTTCATCACATCTTTTTTATTATTAAGATTCTTCTTATTCTGGGTAGAGTTTAAGATGCACAATTTATTTTAACATGAAAAAGATATATTTGTTTGATGTCCATAAAATCAACCGTTTGTAAGAAAAATACAACTAAGCATTTTAGCTTACTAAGAAGCTTATTAAGAAATTTGTATGTTTGATCAATTAATCGACCCACTCATAATATAACAAATTATCCTCACTATCGGAAATAATTTTGCTTTGTAAGGTAAAATGGACTACTCGATATATTTGAAAATATACTCTAATTGTAAGTGGATTTCAATAGCACTTTGTTCAAATCTCCCTCTACAAAGTAAAAATATTTTATTGGCAACATCATTGTCTGATAATAATATATAAATTTCAAAAGTAGGTAGCAATTAAATTTAGCTTTGGGCCTCAAATTACATTAAATTGTTAGATTAGAAAATTGGGCAATCTCTGATTTTATTTGCTGATTAAAACAATGTGCAAATTATTATTGTGGGATTATATCATAAATCGTGTGTTACGACATAGTTTTGTATTCTTTTAGAATAAAGAAAAAGGTACATTTGTGGTTTTAAAGGATTATTTTGATTATTAAAAAAAAAAACAATAGAATTTTTATTCTGTGTATCATTTATTTATATAATTCATAATAATAATTGCAATAAGTTTATTTAGGCCGTCCCACCTTTTATTTAACAAATATAACGAAAAATATTATTATTATTATTATTATTGCACAATTTTTGTGATTTCAAATCTTAAATAAAGTAATTTTTTTTAATAATTGTTCAATTTAATTATTAATTATGATTGTAATTAATTAATTTCGAAGAAATGCAAACGAATGTCAAGTACAGTTGTATTGACGGAAATCAACATGAAATTATATTGTATTTTGTAAGGTAGTTTTACCTCGAACTTGATTCTTCGCTTGGATGATTACACTATACATAGCAATTTAATTATGCGTTATGCTTAGTTGACCACAGTCGGTCATTATTTCTAATATACTATATAATTGTTCGAAACCAGACGAAATTCATTATTATATTTTTAATTTATTAACAATGAAGTTCATCCTCAATTGCCTTGAATATTTTCTTGTTTTGTTTTTGTATACCTATATAATTTTTATTTAAATCAAGTGTTGATTTATTCGTGCAAAATTACATATTACTTGTCGATCATAATTCGTGTGTAATTTTTTTATTAGGACTGATGATCCTTGGGGCCAGTCCCTTGTTGGTTGCCTTGATCTGATTGAGATCTGTTTATTTTATATATATATATA
>JAZBGX010001860.1:0-15828 GCA_037414775.1 Zonitis immaculata
TTAATTAAATAATCAAAATTTGGACTTATTGTTAGAACCGACTTAATGTTTACAAATTGCTTTGTATTTAAAAATGTTCATATACAGTGTGATTCACTAGAGGATCTCCTGGTCTTGCAACTCTGGCTCTAGTGGGTATGCGAAAAAAACGAACTCGACTATCTAACGTGTGATATTCAGAAAACATTTTGACGTTCAAACAATTTCCCAACTTTAGATCGTCTAGTGCCTTTTTATTTTCTCTCTACTAGAGTTCCTACAAGACCAGGAATGTCTCTGGCGGATCATCCTGTACTCTTCACTTATCATATTATCCGCCACTGATTGAGCTGATGTGAGACAACCGGTATATCGATATAAATAATTTTATTTACGTTATCTCAATATAAATTTTTGCTATATAATCGTATTTCAACATTCAAATTATGAAATAATTAAACATCTCCAAGAAGAGATTTCTCACAATCAGAGTTAGTTGTATAGGAAATATCTATATAGTACAAGTGGAAATCTGTTTTCTTTGCAAACACTTTCCATTTCCTCGTATAGATGTCTGTCCCAATTATAGGTTCTACTGTATTCATTTCTATTTTTATATTTTTTAATTTAATGAAAATTCGAGAGTCTCTAACTCGAATCAACAGAAGTGTGAGATAAAAATTTCGAATAAATCAAAGTTTATGGAAAAATAAAGATATTCAAACTTCGAAATTGAGTGAGAGCGAGATCACTTCCAATATTTTCTAGAAAGTACAACAAAACTCATGATCAAATAAACAATAAACAGTTGAATTATTCACCATTTTTAAGACGCTATTTTAAAAAATTCTACCTACCATGCAATATTCCGTACCAACATTTAATAAATCCACATTAAAAAAAAAACGTGTATTTTTTTTGATTTCATTAACCTTAACTCGTGACCGACAAACACTTCCTTTCTATATAGCGACACCAATCTTTTAAAAATCAATCATCATTTTTATTCAATATCTATCTCTATAACACCAATTATAGATTATAACTATGTACAAGTTGGATAGCCTCAAGCTTTCCTAGTCTGTAACTTTGGTTTTATAGTAGAGGAAGAGAGCAAACTCACTCGAGGATCTAAAGTGTGATATCTAGAGAACATTTTGGCGTTAAAACAGTTTCTCTAATTTTCCAGAAAATATTATTAAGTATTGCAATACATAATTATGGAAAAATAATATTAATTTTCCACATTTTCCGAAAAACTTAAGAAACCGTTTTGACGCCAAAAAAAAAAATGTTGTTGTGGAACTTTCGAAAGCGCTTTTTTTTATTTCCTCCACTGCATATATATAAAATATTCTATTTTAATACATTTTATAACAACTGACATCATTGAAAATTTACAACTGTAATCCACCAGAGAAATCTATTTTACGATAATTCCTTATCAAAAATCTACACGTTACCAAATCTAGTTTTCCACACATTATTTTCAATTTATAATTCGCATATACAGGCTGATCCACCAGAGACATTCCTGGTCTTGTAGGAACTCTAGTTCTAATGCAGAGAAAAACAATGCACTCGAAGATCTAAAGTTTGGAAAATCGTTTTAACGTCAAAGTGTTCCCTAAATATCACACTTTAGATCGTCGAGTCCGTTTTTTTTTTTGCACCCACTAGAGTCAGAGTTATGCAAGACCAGGAAATCCTCTGATGGACCAGCCGGTATAGTTTCAACAAAAGGCTCTTTTATGAATGAGAAGTACACCTGAAATCTATTTTTTTTTTAATTGTTTGTTGCTGTTGTTGCTTCTATTTATTACAATAACAACAAAATTTCACAATAACAGACAATAAATCAGGATGAAAAAAAATCCCGGAATAACAATAAGGATTTTTCTATTGTACACGTCTACCTGTCCTTTATATTTCATGTAACCTACATAAGAAATAATATATGTGAGATTTTTAACACGATCCGTTATAAATTTTAAGGTTGTGCAAATTGTATAAAGAGAAGATTTCGAACCTTTTTGGACTATTAAATTGAATAGGTCAAGTGGAAGTTGTTTCCAACCAGCCAAACATATATAGGCTGGTCCGCCAGAGGCTTTATCCTGGTCTTGTAGGAACTCTGGTTCTACTCGAGGGAAAAAACTAGATTTAGATCATCAAATCTAATTTTTTGCACCCACTAGAGCTAGAATTACAAGACCAGGATAGCCTCTTGTGGATCGTCCTGTATAGAAAGAAATAACTCAATAATAAATCATCAATTCGAACGGTTATGTATTGTCAATATATTGAATTTTGCAGTACTAGTTACGATGTTCTAATTATTCTAATTAGAAAATTTTACCAACAAATTTAACAACCAATTTATTGTCATAACTATAAAATTTTTGATGAGTGAATGTGGCCATATAGGCTGTCAAAATCACTCTATAAAACGAGATAACAAACCCAACTATGCCCAAGTTAATTATAGTGATTGTGGAAATGACAATTTAATTATGTTACTTTTAGAGAATAATGTACGATAAATATTTTTCATGTTTATTTTAACGATAAATTATAGAAATACAATTATAACGAATAAATTCCGTATTTTGTGTTATCGACAAATTGTTTATAACGAGTGTATCACGGTAATTCTATTCACAATTGGCGGCGACATTGTGAGAACGTAAGTCTGTAAAACTTGCTTCAGTCATTATAACAAATGTCAAATTTAATCACTTATGAGGTCCTACGTTCTCCAATGCAACTATGGAGTGTAGAAGGAAGGAGCAACATCTCTTATGAGACTAAATTGAGAAAATGATTTCCGAAAAGGGGTGTTTGGAGGTCGTTAGTGTCGATTTCTGGGTGACTTGTCGATTCACATGAAGCTAGCGCTTTATGGAACTTGTGAACAACGTGAAGTCAGCACAAGTGTGTTACACGTGGGCGAACGTATTGAATAGTTTTTTTTTGTTTAACTCTGTCACATTCTAATGACGGTCATCCCTTTCTTTCAAACTCTCCCAGGAATCTATTGTGGCGCCCCCTAAACACCCCATTTTGGGCCAAACTTTTTAACATAGAGAAGTTCCTCCTTCCCTTTACACTCCATAAATGCACCGCTAATAACTACGAGGAGTGATACCGCGTGTGATACACTCGTTATAAGTGAAGTAAACCAATGGATTATATTATTTTCAAGACAACTTTTATTACGAATAAAAAATATTACTCTATACTTCAGTCTTTTATAACGTAATATATTTTATAACGAACCTATTAAAATTTATGTTTGCAAACCAAAAATAATCGCTAAATATTTTTTTACCGTATATTTCAACAACAATATATTACAATGAAGTGTTTCAATTGTTATTATTATTATTATTATAATTATTATTATTAATGAAAAATCAAGATTTGAGTGCAGTAATTTATATGCAAATTATATACTGAAAAGTTGTGTTGTAGTTTTTCCCGGAAATAAATTTTCAAATTTCATTTCATAGAGAGCTTTCTGAAAAGTCTTCATCAGTTTTCAACAAATCGCTTTCAAACTCATCCAAGAGAAAAACTTTTCTTATTAACAAATTGTTAATATTTTATAAAAGAAAATAAATAATAAGGTGTCAGTCACTTTATTTAGTCCGGATAATCTTTTGAAATGTTTTCTTCAATACGACAGTAAAAGCTCCCATATACGACCGAACATTTTCTAATTCCCTATGAATTTCGCTTACAAATAAATGCCATTATAGACGGACGCGGCAACAATATTTTGTTAAGAAATCGACTCCCCTTAGCGGGACAAAAATACCTCATGGACGGATACCTCCTATAAACGGACATTTTTTATGTCCTCTAGTGTCTGCCCAAAAGAGGTTTTACTGTAACGATCGTACCACCTTATTTCGCGTCGAATCTGTGAACGTAGGTCTGTTCATTGTTCCAGCCGGCTGTCGGTAATGCAGATTACTAACACTAATTATAATAATAATTTGTAGTCAACTTTGATTTTCTACATTCTTGCACAAATTTTTGGATTTATTTTACATTATTCAATCATTTTATCACGTTATAGTGTCAAATATTCTAACCTAAATTTTCGTCAAAAAAATTTATCAACCAATGTCAAATTTAATTATGCATGAACTACGCTAGGACCTACGTTCTCCAATGCAATGCCAAATTTTAGGAGAAATAGCGATCGTTATTGTCGAATGTCTGATTAGTTTTTTTTGTTTTATTTTACTATAACAACAAATTCGGGAGTCAAATTCTAGTTGGCTTTATTGCAAATTCCATACATTCATTTTTCATTAAATACTCGATAGATTTTGTTTTCTCAATCAAGTTCGAAATAACGACAAAATGTAGGAAATCTAAGGATATATGTATTATCGTAATTACCTTGATACTTTATGGATAGACGAATGGATGTTGTTTACTTTTCCAATGGCTACATCACCCACACACACAATTTTATTGTAAATTATTCGACAATGATTTGCAATTTTTTTTTTTTTTTAAAGCACTAAAACATACCGGAATTATCCAATTTAATTAACAAAATTCACTTATCGATAATATAATTTAGTTCTAATTTAATTCAAATAGAATTAATATTGTTTTTTAAGGTTATAATCGTGATAATCCATTGCAGGCACAATACCGTTATAATTCTACCCCCCCCTCCTCAC
The DNA here is from genome assembly GCA_037414775.1 of Zonitis immaculata. NCBI lineage: Eukaryota > Metazoa > Arthropoda > Insecta > Coleoptera > Meloidae > Zonitis > Zonitis immaculata. The sequence goes on from JAZBGX010001860.1 coordinate 4,683, forward strand.
TCTACCATGCAATTGTTCCAGGAATTGGAATTTTCAGCAGTGTTATTTTTCTTGTGTCTAACAATCTTCAATATTGGCGTCTTTGTTTAAAACAATCGCAATTATTTGTTGAATAATTTTGGCGTCCATTTGGTCATGTATACTCCAAAATTTTATCGTCCCAAGAATATTTCTGAATTGTTCCGGACTAGTTTCGTTATAGTTTCTAAAAATAGAAAAAAAATACTCTTGGAACATGATTTCCCATAAGCCATGTCTATGAAGATATAATAGTCTTCCATTTGCCAATGAAAGTGCTGTCTAAATCGGTTCAATAGTTTCTAAGACAGACACTACAGTTTTTATTTATTTAAATGAATCCCGACGTAGCAAAACTTTATTGTTAGATCGGTAGATAGAGTTTATATAATCTTATTTAGTTATTATATAAACAAATAATTTCATCAATTATTATTATTATTATTAATGACTATCATTTATGATTGTTAGAGTTCGATTACCCGACAATAAACTGTAGATCGCCTCTTCGCTCCAACAATTTATGACTTGCTGTATACACTCACTCACAGTCAATCAAAATATGGTAATTTTTAAAATTTGGATTAATTGAGGTACTTTGTCGTCAGAAAATCGTTAGAAATTGCAAAACCATTATACATTTTTCTTAATTTGTTCTACTTGTGCCGTCTCTTGTCGGCGATCCAAATGGCGATTGTAACTTGAGAAATTGCAGCATGGAGATTTTTATAGATGAGCGTCAAACCGTATCCTCAGGTCCTTCAGCCATGCGTTTATTCATACTTTCGAACATCCGTCTGTATATACAAACATTTCGAAGGCTCCCATTGTTTTTTTTTGTGTTTGTGGGTCTGTTACCCATATAGAGTGAAACAAACAAGATGTAACATCTGACCAGTCGAGTTTTGTGTTTTAGAATTTTAGACTGAGGTCTGGTCTTGTACAAAATGTTTTGTTCATGCTCATGAGTGTTTCTCTGGGGTGCTAATTTTTGTTTAAATTCACTTACTGAAGATGGATGGCACTTCCATACATGAAACGGCTCGAATAGGAGTCTATGATTTACATGACATGATAAGAGAGACAAATAATAAATCATAATAAGTGGGTTTTATATTTATTTAATTGTAATTTTATCCTTCCATTGTAGATAAATTCCACCGAACGTTTCGTTTTTGCATATTACCAACAAAACTGTAATAAAATATCCAGATTGTTTTTTTTTATCCTCTTCTTCAAACATAATAAAATAAATAAATACATAATTTATGCTCTGTTTCGAGAAAATGTATAAAATGTTGCATAAAACACCGCATCACTCATTTTTGTTGAATTGTAGTTTGTAAAATTCAACATAAAAAATTTGCTCTATAATTTTGATAAAGAACAATATATCGCTTATAATACGATCGTTATCATTATATCAATGAATGATCCATCATTACCATTACCAATGTCCAGAAACTGGACTTTTGCATGATTGGATTGATGCTACTATTAAAATATTCAAATGCAATTCGACCGCAACAACGAATTAATTCATAAACTTCTTCTATTATTGAGAAATTGAATAACAATTGTTGACTGTATATAGTAAAATAAAAATTTCATATAAAACATTCGACGAAAGTTCAATCTTTCAATATTTCAAATTCTAATTCTTGTTGAAATCCAGGAGCATATGCTGATGACGCACCGGGACGCCGGGCAATTGCCCGCTCGGCCGCCGCTGGTTATCTTATGACAATAATTATTTAATAATTTTTGTCGTACATATTTAGAGTCAAACGGTTTCTCCAAAAATATGTTCGTATATAGAAAAATGCGCTGGACTTTTGGCGAAAATCCCGACCTGCTCCACTCCACCCAGCACGCTCCTGTTGGAATCCAATTGAAAATTGATATTACTCGAGTAACTCACAATAATTTATTGGAATTAACAAAAACAAAAAAAAACAAAAATACTAAGAATTTGCGGAGGACTTATTAACACGGTTTTCGGAATTTTTGCCGATTTGGTATGATGACCTCATAAACTTCCCCACCCTCAGCTACCCACATACTACCATTTTCGCCTTCTCTAATCATTTTAATGAAAGCTTCAGCTACTGTTTCGGTTCTAAAATAGAATCAATATACAAAATATTTTCAATCAATATTTCGTATAAATTACAAACAAATTTATTTACTTTTGTGGTGGTAGTGATCCTAAACCGTGAACTAATTCTTCAGCAATATTCTCGATACCTTTCATTGCTGTATTACGAGCGTCTGTTATTAATATTGTCTCAGTTACACCAGGACAGACTGCACAAAATTTAATACCAGTTAGATTGTAGAAAAATTGCGATCCAATTGAACGATTGAAACCGATAACGAAATGTTTCGTACCAGTATATACAGGACAACCATGGAATGCTTGTAAGCCCAATATTGATGCATTATTAACAACAACACCACCACAACCGCCATTATTCTTACCCAGATATTTAATAGCCAATAAACAAGAACGTACAACATGAGCCTTAACAAAGCAACAACAATAATACAAGAGTAATTATGGAAATTTCGAGATATTTACAGCATTAGTTGCAATCTCGCGCTCCCAATCACCATCATTCAATATACCAGCATTATTGAAGATGATATGGAGGCCATTCCAATTCGCCATGGTGCACTTGTAACTATCTAGAAATTATTAATCTATAAATACAAACAATTGCTATCCTGATTGCATTTTAGTTATTGGAACAGTTCAAAAAATTATTAGTTTACCTTCTAATTCTGCCGGTTTTGTTACGTCGCATCTAACAAATTGCACTTTATTACCGCAAAATTTTCTATTCAGTTCACATGCAACTTGATCGCCTAATTCTTGATTAACATCGGTTATCGTTACAGCCTAAACGAATATAAATTTTAAAGCAAACAATGAATTAGGAAAAAATTGTTTTCTATTTTTTAGAACGGAAGAAGGAGAAAAAAATACCTTAGCACCGTTACATAATAGTGCTTCAGCACATGCTAGACCAATACCAGCTGCACCACCACTAACTAAACCCACTTTACCTTTAATATCGAATATCGGTTTGTTTGTTTTCGGGTCACAACATGTGTTACAACCAAATAACGATTGTGTCGGTGTTGTATATAAACGATTAATAATAATTCGATTATTGATTGGCTTGAAAAGTTGTTGATTTAAATTAATTAGCCTCCGATAAATTGAACCGAACATTTTCTCGAAAAATTTTACGAATTAATTTTGACAACTAAATAACCACCAACTAGATAGTCGATTTATATAATTGAATATTCGTGACTTCATGATCAGTTTCGACAATTGAGCATGTTGATCGACTTTGATGGCCAATAATTGTAAATAGTGGAAGGAAGCAATCATCAGATCGGTACAATTGCTGTTTCACTTCAAAAGTCCCCTACAAGCGATTTTTATTATATCGAACACTTCCGATTCACTTCTTCCGGTAATAAAGCTATATATTGTTAATTCTAATTCAAATGAATCACGTTGCTGACATCTGCAAAATTTGTGCCGAATCAGGCGAATTTTTCAATTGAGTTTATTTATGGTGGAAGCGAGTGCTGCTGATTGTGAAATAAATTTAATCGGTTCATTCGATCTTTAGTTACTCGAATTATTGTGAGCAAGGATTATTTAGAAATTTAGACGATTAGTAGGAGCGTCACAAATTCTGCCGATGTTTTGGAATTCTCCTTTTATTTTTGAAACATAAAATAAATAACGATTTATGGTTCGATGAAAATGTATAAAATGTTGCATAATATTGTTAGATTGTATCGACATTTTGACGACCTCTCTCTCTCTCTCTCTCTATAAAATATTAACCTTGCACAATATGTATAATAATAAAAATTTGGTTGATCTATTTATAAATTGATAGAAATTTCTATCAAGATAAATGACTGGATCGTTTATTATTTGTTTTACGATCGTCCAACATTACCATATTGTTATTATAACATTAAACCTCCCAAAAAGCATTTGCATAATTCAATTGGTGGTGCGCTATTCTGAAAAATTCAAATAAAATTCTACCGCAATAACGAATTAATTCATAAACTTCCTTCTTTATTCAAAAACTCAATAACGTATATACAATGGTTTCCTACATTATTTGTTGCAATTGTTTAGTCTGCTAACATTATGTAATTTGCATTTGAATTTAAACAAAAATAATTTATTTATTTAAAAACAAAAAAAAAAATCAATGCTTTCGTAATGTTTGTCGTTTAGGCATTTGGACTTCATAAACTGGTTCACCACCTTCTGATACCCAAACACTACCATTCTCGCCTTGTGTCACCATTGTTATCATACCTTTAGAGACATTATCAACCCTAGAAGGCAAACAAATATAGTTTTTCCCAAAATTATTCTATAGAATCGACTATTTCCTTACGGTTGTTTCGGTAACGATCCCAGACCATCGACTAATTGCTGTCCAACATTACCCAAATTTTGTAGTGCATAACGGCCAGCATCTGATATCAGTGGTGTATCAGTAACACCAGGACACATTGTAACAAATTTAACACCCGTCAAATTGTAATAATATGGTGTACCAATAGAACGATCGAAACCAACAACGAAATGTTTTGTACCAACATAAATTGGACAGCCGGTCAATTCTTGTAAGCCCAATATTGATGCTAAATTAACAACAACACCACCTGGACCACCATTATTTTTACCCATATATTTAATTGCCAATAAACTACCACGGACTACGTGATTCTAAAATCATTCACAACATCAATAATAATAATAATAATAATAGTAGTAGCGATACTTACACAATTGATTGCTATTTCGAGTTCCCAGTTTGCATCATTCAAAACACCGGCGTTATTAACGACAATGTCGAGACCTTTGAAAGCATTCAAGGTGGCTTTGAAAGCAGCTGTACAATAATTAAAAATAAGAATTATCTCGAGAACTAACAATAAAATTGAGTGAAATTTTAAAAAATTACTACCAACTTCGAAGCGCTATAACTCGTAAACGGGTAGTTGTACGAAAAAAATTTATTGATTAAAATTATAGAAAATTCAATTTTGTATAGAAAATGTGTCGTTAGATTTTGTCGAAAAATCAACGGTAAACGCGTTATTCGACATCAATCCGAAATCGAATGCGAATATTTTTCAAATCTATACATATTAGAAATTTGGTTGGAATAAGTTTATTGTATGAATATAAAGAGATTAGGATTGAATTACCTTCATGTTCGTCAGCTTTCGTTACATCCGTTTTAACGAATTGTACTTTATTAGCACCGAATTCCTGTTGGAGCTCCTTTAGCGCTGCTTCACCTTGTTGTGCATTAACATCAGCAACCGTTACAGCCTGTAAATGTTGAATTTAGTTTAAAGAAAAAAATCGAAAAATCAAAATTCGAGAAATACCTTAACACCGTTACGTAAGAGTTCTTTAACGGTCGATAAACCAATACCAGCAGCACCACCAGTAACTAAAGCTACTTTACCTTTAATATCGTACACCATTTTTCAAGAATGCGCTTTTTTTTGTAACTGTTGTGTTACCACTATAACCGTCAAATAAGAAGTGAATTATTTTATATAGGACCGCTACATTTTTATATCGTCCGCCAGTTTCGATAAATTGAATGATTAATCGTAGTAATCTACATCCTACAACAACAGGACTGTATTCAATAAATTTTAGTTTTTCGCAATAATTAGTCTCACGCTATATCAACAAATCTATATAAAATTTTGTTGTTTTTGTTTTAATACAACCCTGTCGTTATAAATCAATAGAAAAATATAAAAATAAAACACACAATATTAGTAAATTTTGTTTGATACACGAAAATGGGTCATAATTTATGCCAAATTTTTAATAAAAATTCAACAGGCATTATTTGTTTATTTCGTCTAATTGGGAAGAAATTGAACGAATTTTGGCGATCATATCGAACATTGAAGAATATAATAAACACAATATTCGCTATGTTTGGTTATCGTCGAATAATATGTGAACGAACAAGATTCGATGGTGTTAATGATGTAAAAATGTAATAATAGAGGTCGAATTAATTTAACTAATTTTGATTTTTTTATTATTATTACTACTATTGAAATTGAGGTCAAAGGGAGTTTGGACAATAACAAAATAATTAAACTATTAGGTTCAGAAAAAATACAAATTCCAGTTTAATTATCGAATAATTTTATGTAAAATATGCTCGATTCGATTCGTCCATCATATGCCCAAATAGATGTGCAAACGCGGCACACGAATGCAGATCACTTTTCGTTAGCCCTATCCTTTTACATGAACGCGAGCGAGATGGAAATATTAATGAGGGTTGAAGTACTGTTAATTTTGAAAAAATCACTAAATATTTGGTATTTCTCTCTAGCTTCAAGACAGTACGCCGATAATAACCAAGGAAACATAGATTCTATCACTAATCGAACAGAGAACATCGTTAATTCCACAGACTGAGAATGAGAAAAGCTAGATTTCCATTGTTGAATAAAAAAAACTCTATGGCAATTTTATTATAGTCCAGTCACTTTGATCGATTATCGAATAATTGTTATCTAATAGATAATGTTTATTGATTGTTGTTCAGTTGTTTGAGAATGAAAGGATGAAATTTAATTGTTCTGTTATTGTATCCAAATTCCCTTCGACCTCAATTTCGTGTTCACTGGACAGTATTGCCAATAAAATTATTATAGCGTTTCATTGTCGAAAAAACAACAATTCCAAACTAAATCAATCGAATTTCCCAAATATTCTTATTTAGTCAACTAAAAATCAAGCTAAATCAACTCTAATTGGTATAATTGCAGCAAATAAAGATTTAGCGTCAGTAATCTGTATTACCGACAGGCGGCTGGAATAATCAACGGACGTACGTTCACAGAATCAACGCCAACTTTGAGGAGAAATAGCGTGGTACGATCGTTATATCTCAAGAACGGTTAACTTTATGGAATATTGTCCGAAATCAAATTTGTAGAGAATTCGATGGTCTAGAACTTTCCTAATAACTTTACAAGCTATTTAGAGCATAGCGAACCAGATTTACACATAATAAAACTAAAAAAATTTCGTGTTTGTCTGTTGAGGATTTTAAAAGACTTTTTGGCTAACTATACAAATTTACAGCTCTAATTCCGAATTCGCTCAGTTAATTGGACTAAAGTAGGTATTGCGGGTTGCAGTATCGTTCGGTGATTAGGTTAGTGAATAGAGTTTATTAGATTTCTGTGATTCCCCCCTTTGTGATTGTCGAATAAAATATAATTAGAATAATATAAAAATAACGTTATTATCGCAATATATTTGAAGTATAATTGTTTATAAACAAACATCGCTATTTTTGTTAACATAAATGAGATAAAAAGTTTATTTTATATCCAATCGATAACATATGGTGATCTTGTCAGTTATATAAATCGACATATGTTTTATTTATATAATTATTTTATTAATCAGGATGATTAGTTAAAAAAAAAAAATTGATAACATTTTTGTATAGGAGCCACTTGATCAATCCAACACCTTATTGTTATCAATTACAAAATAAAATACTGTATGTAAGCGAAATTAATTGACTATGCGTTTCCGAAAATTATCATTCCCATAGATAAATTTTTTTTTTTAAGAAGTTGAAACTAAAAATTATCTTTATAATGAGGTTATTTCGTTGATTAGTGGCAAAAAAAAAACCAAAAGAGAAATTCAATAGTCATGATTTCTTGCAAAAATTGTTGTAATAGAAACTTAAGCATACGCAAAATGAAAAAAAAAAATTCCATACACGAAAATATATAAAGTAGAAGAAATTCTTCAATTTCGATCTTCTATTGTTGTTACAGTTTGCCTTTGATCTAAAATATTGATATAAGTCTAGGGGAGTCCCTTGAGAAGTTTATAGAACAAGTACCAACGTTTAAATATTCCAACGAGAAAAAAAATAAATAACAGCTTCTCACAAATGACGAGCATCCTTGCATAAATATGAGAGAGCACTGTTACACCCCAAACAAAATCCACGTGCGTATATTTTTAGAAAATATTCAAAGGCTATTTTGTTTTCGTTTTTTTTTATTTTTTCAAATCAAAGTCAATTTTCTAATTAAAAAAAAAAAATTCATCGATATTTCGAAAAAATTAATTCATACGTTCGATATTTTTAGAAATGTTCACGAGCTATTTTTTTAAACTTGGACGATCTAAATTCATAAATTTCTATTTGGCGATTACTGAAATTTCGACATGGTATAGTTAGTTTTGAGGAAAACTTTTTTTTTTTGGAACTAATCATGTCCACGAGGCTGTTTATATTTACACTTAAACAACTTTTTCTATAAATCCCAATTTAATTATATTTTTTTCTCAATTGGATAATAATTGTTTCAGTTTCTATTGGGATTTGTGTATGTTGTTGCTATTAGTCGCCAATTTAATCATCCTACCAGTTGCCATAAGTTTCTTCAACGATGACTTAAGTACTAGATGGATCGCCTTCAATTGCCTATCAGATACAATATTTTTAATCGACATTGTAGTCAATTTTAGAACAGGTAAAAAAAATGTTTGTAGAAATTGCACAACAATCATGTAAAAAAAATCATTAATTTTAATTCAATAGGAATCATGCAACAGGATAATGCCGAACAAGTCATATTGGATCCAAAATTGATTGCCAAACATTATTTGCGGACATGGTTCTTCCTCGACCTTATCTCATCGATACCGCTCGATTATATTTTTCTTATATTCAACCAAGTAAGTGGAGTTCGATTTTTGTCGGAACAATAACTCTACTCCCATATATTGATGGATCTATCAAGGAGTACATCAACTATGGTGTTATATGTTTGTTGATTTTTCTTTAAGCCTATAGAGATATAGCAACGATATACAGGTGGTCCGCCACAGGCTTTTCTAGTCGTCAACTCGAAGAGTTGGAGTCTGCGGGCAATCGTTTCAACATCAAATTGTTCTCTAATGATCACACTTTAGATCGTCGAGTCCGTTATTTTTTTTGCACTTACCAGAGTTGCGAGACCAGGAAAGCTTCTGTTGGCCCATCCTGTATAGGCTTAATGGTAACAGGTATATAAATATATAGATAGCATGGGTGTTGTTTGTTTATTATTAGATCGTTTGGTTGTTAGTAGATCGTTGGCGAATTACCGGAAACGTTTAAAAATTCTGTTCCAGGATTATGGCGATAGTTTCCAGATTCTACATGCCGGTCGGGCATTACGTATCCTTCGACTAGCTAAATTATTATCATTGGTCCGTTTATTGCGATTGTCCCGTTTAGTCAGATACGTCAGTCAATGGGAAGAGGTTTATGTGAGTAATAAATTGTTTTTAAAAATTTAATTTTTTATTTTGTTTTCATTAAAAATAACATTGAAACTTTCTATTTTTATTTATTTAATTTTCGATAATTTTTTTTATTATGGGAAAAATTATATTGGCGAAATAATTCTATTTATAACTCTGAGAATCTATAGTGAGAGTTTAGGAAAGGCAAACGCAGAAATTGTGAGCTTTTGGGCTTTCGCAAGAAGCTCAGATTAACGCTTTTTGGAATGAAGCTGTTTGCTATGATTTTGACAGCACTCTATCATTGTTCAAAGTCTTGCACTGTTCCGCAGCTTAATTAAACGATTTTTCAATTAAATTATTAAAAAAATTGTCAAGTTTGCCGAATTCAATGTAAGTCAATAAAATTCAATTATTGTTGATTTCATTTCTATAGATTGGAATTAAAATTGCGACAATCTATTGAGAAAATCGAATTTTTCTTTTCATTTGAGTCGATGTATAGAAATTGCAATCGTTTTTTGTTTTGTTTTTTTTTTTTGGCAGACTTGATGTACTCTAATGCTGTAATAATATTCAAAAAAATCTGTTCCTCTATTAAAACTTAACTTTTGTATTTTTAGTTTTTATCAAACCAATATACACAAAATTGAAACAAATTAACACTAACAACGGAAATATTGACTGGATCTATCGCACAACATTTATTTTCTCTATATACAATAAATAAGTGTTTTGCGATAATCCGAATATAGATTAGCTTGTTGGCTGCCTTTTTTTTTGTTTTAATAAAACGAAAAAAAAAAACGAGATTGATCAAATTAGAAATATTTGGGCTGCGCAGATTCCTATGTACCAGCACCCGCCTGGGCGACAGGCAGAGTACGGTCCCGATGGTACCCCAATCCCTCCACCTAGAGACAGGACAACCGAGGTGCTTCAATACTCTATCTCTATCTGTCTATATCTGTCTGTTTGTTCGCCTGTCTGTCCGTAACAATTGATTGTTCATCTTCAAAAGTACCATCTAGTATTATAGTTGAATCAACAACAATTATATCTATAGCCTACTATTTATCGAATAGGCGACACGATATAATTTCTGTTGATCTAGCAACGTGTTACTGTTGAATATGGACAATCTATAAATCGCCACCAACGATTATCATAAATTTTTGTTCTTTCAACAAAATCGATGGTCGTGATTTAGATTATGTTTGGAATGTTTCTGTTTTGTTTCAATTATAATAAAAATAGTTGTCGAATTTTAAATTATGCATTTGAATATTCCACCAAAAAAAAAAACAAAAAACTATAATCCATCCAACTATAATTCCTTTAAAACGATATCAAATGCATATTATTATTATTATTATTATAGCGAATTAGTTCGGTTATAGTGAGCACGTTATTAAAGCCCTATGTGGTAGCCATTTTCTAAAATATATATATATATTATATAAATAAATACATATCATTGAGACACATCAGTACGCTTTTTCAGTAAGTTTAATTTATAAATGTTATCAGTGTTAGAATTGAAATTATTATTTTGTTAGTGAAAAACGCAAGTGTAACGTTAACGTAATTTTTGCAAATTTAACGTTAACGTTATTTGAATTTTGGTAGGTATAATGCAACACATTCGCACTTTAATCTTGAGGAAAAAAAATTATACAATTTATTTTTTATTAAAATTTCTCTCTATTTACTTTCCTTACAATAAACTAAATATGTATTTTAACAGAGTTCCTCAAAAGT